>JAFMSR010000660.1:0-46200 GCA_022818135.1 Saxidomus purpurata | reverse complement strand
CACTTGCGGCCGTCAACAATATGATTAAAGAATACATTTACACAAAACCAAGCATTCTAAACACATTTAAACAAAGGTGTATACAATGTACATATCAAATTTTTAAAGAAGACTGAACGCTGTGAGCGAGTTGCCTGGATCACTACATATAACCATTCTTTTATAATCATGGTTGTTTTCCAAGAAGATAGTTTCTGTAGTGTTTGCGAAACGTGTATAATTTATCACAGGTGCGGATTTGAACCGGGATTTCATTCCAGACAACCATAGCAGAATATTGGAAAGTGTATTTTGTATAACGCGATTTAATTAATGGATGAGGAATATCGTTTTAGTTTTTGGAACGAAGATTATAATTTGCAGATGCATATGTATCATTAACGAGTAAGTTTCATAAATACACAGGGGCTAAATTATGAAAAGCTTTGTAAATTAAAACACCCATATGGTATTTACAACGTTCTAAGAACGGCAACCAATTGAGTTCTTGAAATAGAGGAGCTGACGAGTGATCGAACTTCTTGTCTAGGATCATTCTAGCTGATCTTTTCTGAGTGTTAATAATTTTGTTTAAGAAGCCTATACTGGATTTAGACCATAGGATAGATCCATAATCAAATATGGGTAAACTATAGCTATTGTAGAACAATACTCGCGTTTCTTTATTTAGAAATGGTTTTATTCTTCGAAATAGTGATAATTTACAATTTAGGTTAGAATATACCTTGTTAATATGATGTTCCCAAGTAAGTGTTTTATCAACATGATAAGTTTGATAAGTTTGATAAGTTTATTTTCAAATAGTCCTGTAGGCCATATGGCCCATGAGGATTTACAATCATGAAAATGGCGAGACAAATACAACAGTGAAACGGAGAAGGTTCTATAAGAACAAGAGTTTTAACAATTGCCGATATAAATTTTACAATGTTTTTTTTTTGTATCTTATACAAAAAAACAACAACAACAAAACAATTCATAACTAACACTAATCATATAATTATCCTCTTTTGATCTTGTCGAAACGAAACACAAGATCAACAATCGGATTTCGAAATCATTAAGCCCCTAGTTATTTTAATTCATTTAGTGCCATGAAATATATTCAACAATGTAAATAAGCTAGAAAAGTCACAAAATTATCATAATTACAAAAGTTCAGTTGCGGTCACCAAACAAACTTAATTTTCGCAACTCTAAAGCACAGAATATATATTTTCCTAATTTACGTGTTAAATTTTCATTTTCTGAGTTTACCAATTCTAACAATTTTAACATATTAGGTCGTCTCCAAAAATAAGATGGTAACAAACGTTTTCTCAAATCAGAATATAATTGACACTCGAGTAAAAAATGGTATTCATCTTCTAAAACATTACATATAAAACATTTTCTTTCATTTATAGGTGTACTATTTGGCTTCGTCCATCTACCAGTTTCAATATGTAATCTGTGGGAAGATACTCTTAATTTTGTCAATTCGATACGGTACTTTTTTATATTAACCAGACGAAGATACGGTTGAAATTTGAAATAGGAAATTTGCTTATAAAATAATGCCCTACTAGAGTTCTCCAACCTACTTGACCAGTTTTGCACAAATTGATCATGGAGTCTCTGTTTTACAGTGCATAAAAACAAATCAGTATTGCCAACACTTTGCATCAACCAAGCATCGTGAAAACCTAGATCACATAAAAGAGATTTTACTAAAGAACACCAATTGGATAAATTGGGAACATTCTCAAAATCATGTTTCAACATACTATACACTTTCTTAACATACTTTTTATCATCAGTTTTCAGTATCTTTACCCAATACTTCAAAATATTTAAACAGCGTTGTGTTTTATAAGTTGATCTACCTAGCTCACCATATATAAAATCGTTTTGTGTAGTTTTCTTAACATTTAAAATGTTTTTACAGAATTTCATATGGACCCTTTCTATTGCGTTTCCATGTATAAAACCCCATACTTCACTACCGTAATTTAGTATTGGACTTCTGAGTTTATCAAATAATTCCACTCTATGTAATACTGAAATATCTAAAAATCTATACAAATATTTATTCATTTTAAACATTGCTTTCATCGCCTGGCCTGCAATAGTATTTTGTGCGTCTGCAAAAGAACCTCCAGTCGTAAATACAATTCCTAGATATGAAAATTTCTCAACAATATCGATCACATTATTTTTGTATGTAAACTGAATATTTTTAGGTAACCTACCCCCTTTTCTAAAAATCATAATTTTTGTTTTTGTTGCGTTTACTGTGAGTTTCCATCTATCGCAATAATCTGAAAGAACATTTAACCCAGTTTGCAACTCTTCCCTGGTATTAGCAAATATGACAATATCGTAACATGTACGCCCAGGACTTTATGATTTGTAACGCAAGCAATATTGTTGCCGTTAATATTTATATTTAATGACGGATATTTCTTCGTAGACGAAGAGTAAAGTGTCAATGTAAGAATAAAGCTTTCAAAGTATTCGAACATTTTCAGGATACATCGCCTTAATTCTGTGATATATAAGACATGCTCAGTCACTCTACAGAAACTTGACATCTTAGAGCTATCATAGGGATCTGCAGAAACTTGACATCTTAGAGCTATCATAGGGATCTACAGAAACTTGACATCTTAAAGCTATCATAGGGATCTACAGAAACTTGACATCTAAGGGCTATCATATATAGGAATCTACAGAAACTTGACATCTTAGGGCTATCATAGGGATCTGCAGAAACTTGACATCTTAGGGCTATCATAAGGATCTACAGAAACTTGACATCTTAGAGCTATCATAGGGATCTACAGAAACTTGACATCTTAGAGCTATCATATATAGGAATCTACAGAAACTTGACATCTTAGGGCTATCATAGGGATCTGCAGAAACTTGACATCTTAGAGCTATCATATATAGGAATCTACAGAAACTTGACATCTTAGGGCTATCATAGGGATCTGCAGAAACTTGACATCTTAGGGCTATCATAGGGATCTACAGAAACTTGACATCTAAGGGCTATCATATATAGGAATCTACAGAAACTTGACATCTTAGGGCTATCATAGGGATCTGCAGAAACTTGACATCTTAGGGCTATCATAGGGATCTGCAGAAACTTGACATCTTAGAGCTATCATAAGGATCTACAGAAACTTGACATCTTAGGGCTATCATAGGGATCTACAGAAACTTGACATCTTAGGGCTATCATAGGGATCTACAGAAACTTGACATCTTAGGGCTATCATAGGGATCTACAGAAACTTGACATCTTAGGGCTATCATATATAGGGATCTACAGAAACTTGACATCTTAGGGCTATCATAGGGATCTACAGAAACTTGACATCTTAGGGCTATCATAGGGATCTACAGAAACTTGACATCTTAGGGCTATCATAGGGATCTACAGAAACTTGACATCTTAGGGCTATCATATATAGGGATCTACAGAAACTTGACATCTTAGGGCTATCATAGGGATCTATATGCGATTATAACGTGTAATTTACACACCCATTGAAAATGAAACACTACAGATTGTAATTAAGGGTAGTCAAATATATCTGCTGTAATTGAAGCATCATTGTAGTGCTTTATTTCCAGGATGAGCTGTATCTTTTTGACTCAGAAAATTGACGAATTTTAGAAAAGAAGACAAATTGAAATTATCGGTATGTAAAATACCTGCAAATGTTTCAAATTTTTTCAGCTTCTCTTCAATATTTTTCCGGTCACGTTCCATCGTCTGAGCCTCTGCCCACTCGAATGCTGGCACAAGAAATTCACAAGCGGCGTGGTCTTCTTGGGCCTCCTTAAATATATATAATCATTCTAGCTCTGTGAAGTCATAAAAGTAAAAACCTTTATAACTCCAAAACAGGCAATACAATTTTAAATTAAAATTAAAATTTCAGAAAGACAAACTACCGCCCATCCACCGTAAGTTTACTGGCATAATTATTGGCATAGTGAATATCCCATGATCTGTACTTTTTTTTTGGTTTAAGATAGAAATGGTATGGCACATGTGTGCTTAATTCATATGCAAGCAATCACGTCGCGCAAGGTTTCTGCAAATAGAATTCTGAGTTTGTATTATCACTAAAACATAAACAACTTAATTCATCCGTCCTATATACACTAGAGGAAATCAGTTTCGTTTGAACTGATTTGATGTTTGAAAAACTTGATACTTTCTATGTCTAATTTTGGCGTTAACATTTGAAATAGCTGGACGGTTCAGTATCATTATCTGAAGGGATTCAGTATATTTGGAGTATTGAAAAGAAATGTACATTATGTAAACAGTTCAGGTTTGGTAAAAGGAGCACAGGATGTGTTAAAATTCCTTTCATCATTAGCGTGATTCTAACCGGATCATACACCTACTACTAAAATATCTACAACACAATCGGCGTTGACAAAATGTCTCCCGAAGTTACAGCTCCAAATATCGTAGTTCCCAATATGAAAATTCTTCACGGAGGTTTAATTTAATTTTATTCTAATTATTTTTTTTAATTTCACATTATTTTTTGCTGATGTCTGTGTGATAAAATGATGTCTCCTACCAAGGCGCTATTGTGTAAGGGTAAAGCGTCGGAATCCTTACTCGAAGGTTGTAGGTTTCAATACCAGCCACGACGTATGACCGCGACCTTCACAATCCCTTCTTTAGACCCGAGTACTGGTCAGAACTCAAAGAAGCATATCATCGAGACTACATGTAGTTAATCTTGTTCACATAAATGTCTTACCTTGCTTGAACAGAGTTTCATGTGATCAACACAGTAGTATTCTGAATCATCAATTTGGGAAGTTTCACACCTGCTCCCGGATAGGCTGCTGTTGGTTGTAGATCTAGGTAGGTCTAACTCCATAGACTCATTGGAAATCCTCGACCCAGACAAAATACCACTTTGTCTTGACGATCCAAGATCTGATTCAAATGTATTCTCCTTCTTGTGATTTTGATACGATGTTTTAGCCTTACTGTGTCCTCTTGGGACATCTAGCCCATTAGTTTTCACATCTCTTCGATCTGAATTGACGCTAATCGGAGTAGCAGAATTACCGTTAATGGACTTGTTCATCCCTGGGGAAGGGTGCGTACCATTTCCATCGGAAGAGTCTTTTGTTTTTATAAATGAGCTTGAATCGTAATTTTGACTTCCGTCGTTAGAACAATTGATCTCCGAGCGATTTGTAGAGACATCGTGCATTTCTATGGCGACGTGTTTTGAAAGACCACCAACAGGACTCAGGTGTCTATTTGGAAAGTCATCGTCATGGTTGCTCAGAAGACCGGCACTAATTTGTCGATTCCGATTTGTAGCTGACATCTTTGACAGTCTGTAAAAACATTAAAACAGATTAGACGGATCTAACACTTTACTAGCTATATGTCCTATCCCACTATCCTGCTGATGTCAAGTTTGCTTTATTAATCTTTACATCCCTTCAACCTGATCATTACTGTAAAACTGGTGATATAGAATTAAAGTTCTGTTAACTCATAATGTGCCTATAAAATTTTGAATAGTATAAATGGACAGGTAAACCGGAATAGTGAAAGTGGTCAGGTAAACCGGAATAGTGAGAATGTTCAGGTAAACCGGAATAGTGTGAATGGACAGGTAAACCGGTATAGTGAGAATGGTCAGGTTAACCGGAATAGGGAGAATGGACAGGTATACCGGAATAGTGAGAATGGACAGGCAAACCGGAATAGTGAGAATGGACAGGTAAACCGGAATAGGGAGAATGGACAGGTATACCGGAATAGTGAGAATGGACAGGTAAACCGGAATAGGGAGAATGGACAGGTATACCGGAATAGTGAGAATGGACAGGTAAACCGGAACAGTGAGAATGGTAAGGTAAACCAGAATAGTGAGAATTGACAGGTATACCGGAACAGGGAGAATTGACAGGTATACCGGAATAGTGAGAATGGACAGGTTAACCGGAACAGGGAGAATGGACAGGCATACCTGAATAGGGAAAATGGACAGGTACACCGGAATAGTGAGAATGGTCAGTTAAACTGGAATAGTGAGAATGGACAGGTAAACCGGAATATTGAGAATGGTAAGGTAAACCGGAGTAGTGAGAATGGACAGGTAAACCAGAATAGGAAGAATGGACAGGTATACCTGAATAGGGAAAATGGACAGGTAAACCGGAATAGTGAGAATGGTCAGGTAAACTGGAATAGTGAGAATGGACAGGTAAACCGGAATAGTGAGAATGGACAGTTTAACAGGAAAAGTGAGAATGGACAGTTAAACCGGAATAGTGGGAATGGACAGTTAAACCTGAATAGGGAGAATGGTCAGGTAAACCGAAATAGTGAGAATAGACAGTTAAACCGGAATAGGGAGAATGGACAGGTATAACGGAATAGTGAGAATGGACAGGTAAACTGGAACAAAAGGAATGGACAGGTACACCGGAATAGTGAGAATGGACAGGTAAACCGGAAAAGTGAGAATGGACAGGAAAACCGGAATAGTGAGAATGGACAGGTAAACTGGAATAAAAGGAATGGACAGGTACACCGGAATAGTGAGAATGGATAGGTAAACCGGAAAAGTGAGAATGGACAGGTAAACCGGAATAGTGAGAATGGACAGGTAAACCGGAATAGGGAGAATGGTCAGGTAAACCGAAATAGTGAGAATAGACAATTAAACCGGAATAGGGAGAATGGACAGGTATAACGGAATAGTGAGAATGGTCAGGTAAACTGGAATAGTGAGAATGGACAGGTAAACCGAAATAGTGAGAATGGACAGTTTAACAGGAAAAGTGAGAATGGACAGTTAAACCGGAATAGTGGGAATGGACAGTTAAACCGGAATAGGGAGAATGGTCAGGTAAACCGAAATAGTGAGAATAGCTGTTAAACCGGAATAGGGAGAATGGACAGGTATAACGGAATAGTGAGAATGGACAGGTAAACTGGAATAAAAAGAATGGACAGGTAAACCGGAATAGTGAGAATGGACAGGTAAACCGGAAAAGTGAGAATGGACAGGTAAACCGGAATAGTGAGAATGGACAGGTAAACTGGAATAAAAGGAATGGACAGGTACACCGGAATAGTGAGAATGGACAGGTAAACCGGAAAAGTGAGAATGGACAGGTAAACCGAATAGTGAGAATGGACAGGTAAACCGGAATATGTAGAATGGACAGGTATAACGGAATAGTGAGAATGGTCAGGAAAACAGGAATAGTGAGAATGGACAGGTAAACTGGAATAAAAGGAATGGAAAGGTAAACCGGAATAGTGAGAATGGACAGTTAAAACGGAAAAGTGAGAATGGTCAGGTAAACTGGAATAAAAGGAATGGACAGGTACACCGGAATAGTGAGAATGGACAGGTTAACCGGAAAAGTGAGAATGGACAGGTAAACCGGAATAGTGAGAATGGACAGGTAAACCGGAAAAGTGAGAATGGACAGGTATACCGGATAAGGGAGAATGGACAGGTATACCGGAATAAGGAGAATGGACAGGTACACCGGAATAGTGAGAATCGACAGGTAAACCGGAATAGTGATAATGGACAGGTAAACCGGAATAGTGAGTATGGTCAGGTAAACCGGAATAGGGAGAATCAACAGGTATACCGGAAAAGGGATAATGGGCAGGTACACCGGAATAGTAAGAATCGACAGGTAAACCAGAATAGTAAGAATTGACAGGTATACCGGAATAGGGAGAATTGACAGGTATACCGGAATAGTGAGAATGGACAGGTTAACCGGAACAGGGAGAATCGACAGGTAAACCGGAAAAGGGAGAATGGACAGGTCTACCGAAATAGGGAGCATGGACAGGTAAACCGGAACAGAGGGAATGGACAGGTAAACCGGAATAGGGAGAATGGACAGTTATACCGGAATAGGGAGAATCAACAGGTATACCGGAAAAGGGAGAATGGACAGGTACACCGAATAATAAGAATCGACAGGTAAACCAGAATAGTGAGCATTGACAGGTATACCGGAATAGGGAGAATGGACAGGTATAACGGAATAGTAAGAATCGACAGGTTAACCGGAATAGTGAGAATGGACAGGTTAACCGGAACAGGGAGAATCGACAGGTTAACCGGAAAAGGGAGAATGGACAGGTATACCGGAATAGTGGGAATGGACGGGTTAACCGGAACAGGGAGAATCGACTGGTAAACCGGAAATAGGGGAATGGACAGGTATACTGGAATAGGGAGAATCAACAGGTATACCGGAATAGGGAGAATGGACAGGTACACTGGAATAGTAAGAATCGACAGGTAAACCAGAATAGTGAGAATGGTCAGGTAAACCGGAATAAGGAGAATGGACAGAAATAACGGAATAGTGAGAATGGACAGGTAAACCGGAAAAGTGAGAATTGTCAGGTAAACCGGAATAGTGAGAATGGACAGGTAAATCGGAATGATGAGAATACACAAGTAAACCGAAATACGGAGAATGGACCGGTAAATCGGAATAGTGAGAATGGACAGGTAAACTGGAAAAGTGAGAATTGTGAGGTAAACCGGAATAGTGAAATGGACAGGTAAATCGGAATGGTGAGAATAGACAGGTTAACCGAAATACTGAGAATAGACAGGTAAACCGAAATAGTGAGAATGGACAGGTAAACCGGAATATGGAGAATGGACATATATAAACCGGAATAACGATAATGGACAGGTTAACCGAAATAGTGAGAATGGTCAGGTTAACCGGAATAGGGAAAATAGACAGGTAAACCGGAATAGGGAGAATGGACAGGTAAACCGGAATAGGGAGAATGGACAGGTATACCGGAATAGAAGGAATGGACAGGTATACCGGAATAGTGGGAATGGACGGGTTAACCGGAACAGGGAGAATCGACAGGTAAACCGGAAATAGGGGAATGGACAGGTATACTGGAATAGGGAGAATCAACAGGTATACCGGAATAGGGAGAATGGACAGGTACACCGGAATAGTGAGAATGGACAGGTAAACCGGAAAAGTGAGAATGGACAGGAAAACCGGAATAGTGAGAATGGACAGGTAAACTGGAATAAAAGGAATGGACAGGTACACCGGAATAGTGAGAATGGATAGGTAAACCGGAAAAGTGAGAATGGACAGGTAAACCGGAATAGTGAGAATGGACAGGTAAACCGGAATAGGGAGAATGGTCAGGTAAACCGAAATAGTGAGAATAGACAATTAAACCGGAATAGGGAGAATGGACAGGTATAACGGAATAGTGAGAATGGTCAGGTAAACTGGAATAGTGAGAATGGACAGGTAAACCGAAATAGTGAGAATGGACAGTTTAACAGGAAAAGTGAGAATGGACAGTTAAACCGGAATAGTGGGAATGGACAGTTAAACCGGAATAGGGAGAATGGTCAGGTAAACCGAAATAGTGAGAATAGCTGTTAAACCGGAATAGGGAGAATGGACAGGTATAACGGAATAGTGAGAATGGACAGGTAAACTGGAATAAAAAGAATGGACAGGTAAACCGGAATAGTGAGAATGGACAGGTAAACCGGAAAAGTGAGAATGGACAGGTAAACCGGAATAGTGAGAATGGACAGGTAAACTGGAATAAAAGGAATGGACAGGTACACCGGAATAGTGAGAATGGACAGGTAAACCGGAAAAGTGAGAATGGACAGGTAAACCGAATAGTGAGAATGGACAGGTAAACCGGAATATGTAGAATGGACAGGTATAACGGAATAGTGAGAATGGTCAGGAAAACAGGAATAGTGAGAATGGACAGGTAAACTGGAATAAAAGGAATGGAAAGGTAAACCGGAATAGTGAGAATGGACAGTTAAAACGGAAAAGTGAGAATGGTCAGGTAAACTGGAATAAAAGGAATGGACAGGTACACCGGAATAGTGAGAATGGACAGGTTAACCGGAAAAGTGAGAATGGACAGGTAAACCGGAATAGTGAGAATGGACAGGTAAACCGGAAAAGTGAGAATGGACAGGTATACCGGATAAGGGAGAATGGACAGGTATACCGGAATAAGGAGAATGGACAGGTACACCGGAATAGTGAGAATCGACAGGTAAACCGGAATAGTGATAATGGACAGGTAAACCGGAATAGTGAGTATGGTCAGGTAAACCGGAATAGGGAGAATCAACAGGTATACCGGAAAAGGGATAATGGGCAGGTACACCGGAATAGTAAGAATCGACAGGTAAACCAGAATAGTAAGAATTGACAGGTATACCGGAATAGGGAGAATTGACAGGTATACCGGAATAGTGAGAATGGACAGGTTAACCGGAACAGGGAGAATGGACAGTTATACCGGAATAGGGAGAATCAACAGGTATACCGGAAAAGGGAGAATGGACAGGTACACCGAATAATAAGAATCGACAGGTAAACCAGAATAGTGAGCATTGACAGGTATACCGGAATAGGGAGAATGGACAGGTATAACGGAATAGTAAGAATCGACAGGTTAACCGGAATAGTGAGAATGGACAGGTTAACCGGAACAGGGAGAATCGACAGGTTAACCGGAAAAGGGAGAATGGACAGGTATACCGGAATAGTGGGAATGGACGGGTTAACCGGAACAGGGAGAATCGACTGGTAAACCGGAAATAGGGGAATGGACAGGTATACTGGAATAGGGAGAATCAACAGGTATACCGGAATAGGGAGAATGGACAGGTACACTGGAATAGTAAGAATCGACAGGTAAACCAGAATAGTGAGAATGGTCAGGTAAACCGGAATAAGGAGAATGGACAGAAATAACGGAATAGTGAGAATGGACAGGTAAACCGGAAAAGTGAGAATTGTCAGGTAAACCGGAATAGTGAGAATGGACAGGTAAATCGGAATGATGAGAATACACAAGTAAACCGAAATACGGAGAATGGACCGGTAAATCGGAATAGTGAGAATGGACAGGTAAACTGGAAAAGTGAGAATTGTGAGGTAAACCGGAATAGTGAAATGGACAGGTAAATCGGAATGGTGAGAATAGACAGGTTAACCGAAATACTGAGAATAGACAGGTAAACCGAAATAGTGAGAATGGACAGGTAAACCGGAATATGGAGAATGGACATATATAAACCGGAATAACGATAATGGACAGGTTAACCGAAATAGTGAGAATGGTCAGGTTAACCGGAATAGGGAAAATAGACAGGTAAACCGGAATAGGGAGAATGGACAGGTAAACCGGAATAGGGAGAATGGACAGGTATACCGGAATAGAAGGAATGGACAGGTATACCGGAATAGTGGGAATGGACGGGTTAACCGGAACAGGGAGAATCGACAGGTAAACCGGAAATAGGGGAATGGACAGGTATACTGGAATAGGGAGAATCAACAGGTATACCGGAATAGGGAGAATGGACAGGTACACTGGAATAGTAAGAATCGACAGGTAAACCAGAATAGTGAGAATGGTCAGGTAAACCGGAATAAGGAGAATGGACAGATATAACGGAATAGTGAGAATGGACAGTTAAACCGGAATAGGGAGAATGGACAGGTATAACGGAATAGTGAGAATGGACAGGTAAACTGGAATAAAAGGAATGGACAGGTACACCGGAATAGTGAGAATGGATAGGTAAACCGGAAAAGTGAGAATGGACAGGTAAACCGGAATAGTCAGAATGGACAGGTAAACCGGAATAGGGAGAATGGTCAGGTAAACCGAAATAGTGAGAATAGACAGTTAAACCGGAATAGGGAGAATGGACAGGTATAACGGAATAGTGAGAATGGTCAGGTAAACAGGAATAGTGAGAATGGACAGGTAAACTGGAATAAAAGGAATGGAAAGGTAAACCGGAATAGTGAGAATGGACAGTTAAAACGGAAAAGTGAGAATGGTCAGGTAAACTGGAATAAAAGGAATGGACAGGTACACCGGAATAGTGAGAATGGACAGGTTAACCGGAAAAGTGAGAATGGACAGGTAAACCGGAATAGTGAGAATGGACAGGTAAACCGGAAAAGTGAGAATGGACAGGTATACCGGATTAGGGAGAATGGACAGGTATACCGGAATAAGGAGAATGGACAGGTACACCGGAATAGTGAGAATGGACAGGTAAACCAGAATAGTGAGAATGGACAGGTAAACCGGAATAGTGATAATGGACAGGTAAACCGGAATAGTGAGTATGGTCAGGTAAACCGGAATAGGGAGAATCAACAGGTATACCGGAAAAGGGATAATGGGCAGGTACACCGGAATAGTAAGAATCGAGAGGTAAACCAGAATAGTAAGAATTGACAGGTATACCGGAATAGGGAGAATTGACAGGTATACCGGAATAGTGAGAATGGACAGGTTAACCGGAACAGGGAGAATCGACAGGTAAACCGGAAAAGGGAGAATGGACAGGTCTACCGAAATAGGGAGCATGGACAGGTAAACCGGAACAGAGGGAATGGACAGGTAAACCGGAATAGGGAGAATGGACAGTTATACCGGAATAGGGAGAATCAACAGGTATACCGGAAAAGGGAGAATGGACAGGTACACCGAATAATAAGAATCGACAGGTAAACCAGAATAGTGAGCATTGACAGGTATACCGGAATAGGGAGAATGGACAGGTATAACGGAATAGTAAGAATCGACAGGTTAACCGGAATAGTGAGAATGGACAGGTTAACCGGAACAGGGAGAATCGACAGGTTAACCGGAAAAGGGAGAATGGACAGGTATACCGGAATAGTGGGAATGGACGGGTTAACCGGAACAGGGAGAATCGACAGGTAAACCGGAAATAGGGGAATGGACAGGTATACTGGAATAGGGAGAATCAACAGGTATACCGGAATAGGGAGAATGGACAGGTACACTGGAATAGTAAGAATCGACAGGTAAACCAGAATAGTGAGAATGGTCAGGTAAACTGGAATAAGGAGAATGGACAGATATAACGGAATAGTGAGAATGGACAGGTAAACCGGAAAAGTGAGAATTGTCAGGTAAACCGGAATAGTGAGAATGGACAGGTAAATCGGAATGATGAGAATAGACAAGTAAACCGAAATACGGAGAATGGACCGGTAAATCGGAATAGTGAGAATGGACAGGTAAACTGGAAAAGTGAGAATTGTGAGGTAAACCGGAATAGTGAAATGGACAGGTAAATCGGAATGGTGAGAATAGACAGGTTAACCGAAATACTGAGAATAGACAGGTAAACCGAAATAGTGAGAATGGACAGGTAAACCGGAATATGGAGAATGGACATATATAAACCGGAATAACGATAATGGACAGGTTAACCGAAATAGTGAGAATGGTCAGGTTAACCGGAATAGGGAAAATAGACAGGTAAACCGGAATAGGGAGAATGGACAGGTAAACCGGAATAGGGAGAATGGACAGGTATACCGGAATAGAAGGAATGGACAGGTATAACGGAATAGTGAGAATTGTAAGGTGAACCGAAAAAGTGTGAATGGACAGGTAAACCGGAATAGGGA
Organism: Saxidomus purpurata; assembly: GCA_022818135.1. Lineage (NCBI taxonomy): Eukaryota > Metazoa > Mollusca > Bivalvia > Venerida > Veneridae > Saxidomus > Saxidomus purpurata. The sequence continues at coordinate 32,670 of JAFMSR010000660.1, read as the reverse complement.
GAATGGACAGGTTAACCGGAATAGTGAGAATGGTCAGGTTAATCGGAATAGTGAGAATGGCCAGGTAAACCAGAATTGATTTGCTATCGAAACTTACATAACGACATAACACAGTCTAATAATACTGGTGTAATATTTCTGTTTATTTACTTCTTATTGATACAGATTCAACTTATAAAATTGTAATTTCTGTGTCATATTTCCTCAGCAGACCCCGTCTTTCAAGACCACATAGACATTATGTTATAGTTTAGTATTTTGAGATCTTTATCACATATCTCATATTTGTTTATATATCTGAAGTTGCAGTTCTGTACACCCCAGGTGTTGGTGGTCAGTCAGTCTCACCACAGTTACTAATATCTAGGGTAACTGACTGTTCAAAAGTAACCTCAGATTCAACCTAGCATTTGTACCTGATTTGTGTCTACATTATGTACATTGTATGTAACTTTTTGTCCTATCCATTTGGCAAAGCCGTGCCTTTGTGTAGCTAATATACAAGCTGTCAACTGTCTTTTGTCATAGTTGAAGTTGATAGTGTTTAGAAATTACTTTATGTATTTTATCTTTTTGTGTATTTTACCTTGGTTTCACACAAAAAAGAAACAGACATTTTTCTATCGTTTATCGCCAACATAATGATGAATAATGAATAGAAAGAATAAAGTAAGACAACAAATTCTTCTAAAATATCAACTTTACACAATATAAATAGCTCTTAAATTTTCTGTTCATAATAAATAATTTTGTACACATTAAAATTGATAACTATAACAATATGACCATCGGGCAATGAATTGAAGTACACTAAGATACTATCAATTATATATTCAACATGATATAAATTGTATTAAATTAAATATTCAATAGATCATGATGACGCGTCCTGTTGTTGACAGAAAACCAGTTTCACTAAATTCAGTATCTGGCAAATTCTCATCTCGTGTGGCTCATTACAATTCTATGCATGACGCCCGACAAGAAGAACTGCAGTTGTTAAACTGTTAAAAGAATGACAATTTATAGCAGAAGTACTTGATTTTCCTTTGACTGTTTTTAGTGGCGGACGACAATCCAGATTGTGTCCAGACGTCGAACAAATGTCGGCTGCCTGACAGCAGTTTTGTCTCATTTGTTTGTCTTTCTACCTGTCCACCTGTTTGTCTTTCTACCTGTCCACCTGTTTGTCTTTCTACCTGTCCACCTGTTTGTCTTTCTACCTGTCTACCTGTTTGTCTTTCTACCTGTCCACCTGTTTATCTATCTACCTGTCCACCTGTTTGTCTTTCTACCTGTCCACCTGTTTGTAATTCTACCTGTCCACCTGTTTATCTATCTACCTGTCCACCTGTTTGTCTTTCTACTGTCAACCCATTTATCTTTCTACCTGTCCACCTGTTTGTCTTTCTACCTGTCCACCTGTTTGTCTTTCTACCTGTCCACCTGTTTATCTATCTACCTGTCCACCTGTTTGTCTTTCTACCTATCCACCTGTTTGTCTTTCTACCAGCCTGGCATGTATTACTGTTTAAACGGAACTCGATAGTTTAGCATAGGGCTACTACCAGAAGTGACATACGGATGAATTATAACTCTTACTACAGGAATTTACAATTAATCCCCATTTGTCAATTATATTGTGTCTGAATCATGTCTTGAGCACTTGTAATTGCGATCCAGCAGACATTGAGAAGGTGAGCAAGAAAAAAGACTCTGTCGTCAGTAATTAGCTGCCATTTATAACCTGTCATTAATATTGTACAAGTTGTAAAGTTTGAAATTCGCTTCAGTCATTGGCAAATAGTAATTCATTTATAGTGTACGTCTCATTCGTGTCTCCCAACAGACAACATATATTCTCCATGGAACACCCTTGCTAGTATTGTAACTTGAATTTGTGTGTTCTTGGATGTTTCATCTCTTAAATCTACTACCTACATACTTTATAGTAAATGTCGTTTTTACCATAAATAAGTGTTTCGTGTATGCAAAAAGATAAGATTTTTAATAAATGTCCCGTAGTATGTGACATATGCTCAGAACAAGTCATCGCCTCGATATTTATCAGTGTTTCCATGTGACAGATCTATTAAAGAGCTGAAAGAAAGAAACCTCACCAGTAATTGTGTTGACAACATTTGTCAACAGTGAGCTATTTTTACCTTCAAAGTTTATTGTTCCAGTAACAAATCTTTGACAGAACTAACTTATCTGCTCCACGAAGATTAGTTCAAATATCTATTAAATCATTTTACGAAAATTGTTTCTTTCTTATACATGTATACAACCAATGTTCTATGAAGTTGTTATAATAAAAGAATGTCTTTAACCCTAAGTAAAATTTTGAAAGAAGAAATTGACAGAAATTGACAGAAACTAAACGTTTGGATTGAACTATTACCTGCCGAGTACTGAGAATCTGTTTACCCAAGATACAAGGTTTGCAAATGACCATGTAACTAAAACTCTTGGAAAGTATAAGTACAACTATTGATATTGATACTTCTATTAAAATAATGACAAGTTAAACAATTGCTCACCATGGTCAAGTTGCTCGAAACCTCAACCGGTTATTGTGCTAACCGCTGAATAAAATTTGACTCAAAATATGACTCATGTTTGGAAACACTAATGCGATATTTTGAATTAGTTTTTCACCTTGGTGCCAGTTCGCGAAACAGTTATATATTTGCGTTTCGAAATTATTCTTGCTTGGTGTGAGGTAAAAATCCTACAGCAAAGAAACTTTGTATGTTCTGAAACTTGAATTATATATTACGACACAGGACAAAGCAGTTCTATTGGTCTATTTTTGTAATTGCAATGGAAAAAATGACTTGTTTTGCAATGCCATGTAATTTCTACAGTATACTGTATGCAGTTTTGTACATACACTCAGTTCCAAAAGAAAGTGTGCACTTTTTAATTTTAAATATTTCAATATTTAGCAGACGCGCCGGTTTCAATTTTCGCACACTATATCTTACTTGCATTTGTCATCGATCGATTGCAAATTCTAAATGTGCGCCATATTGTACGTAAACAGCTCTCAATTTTGGTACCAAATATATAGGCTTTCAGAAAAGTAGTCGATGAAAAATCACAGAAAACAAAGTGCACACTTTCTTTTGGAACTGAGTATATCTATGTATGTAAATAATATAGTGTTTGTTTAATTACATGCCTTTTATTCGCTGTTACCAGTCGTTGAAAAGTGAAAGGAAAGAGCATAAATATTTTTCCTTATCTTTTTAAATAACTTTACAATGCAACTATCAAATTTCCGAATCATTAGCCGTTGCATAATCCTTATTTTCACGCGAATGTTAATGTTTAAAAAGTGCTTAAGTATAGGTTAATTTCTATGTCGGTTGCAATTACAAACCGTTCAAATAGTTATATAATTCGTTATTAACTCGTCAGATGTTACCATTTAGTCAATAGTTATATAACGCTAATAATCCTAAAGACATATGCGATTACAAAAGTTTATCAGTAGACAGCAAGTCTTCTTCAGTCAATATTTTGTAGTTAAAATCCAAGATAATTTTGAAACTTTCACAGTTTCGATATGACCGTCGAGCACATAATTCTGCGGATTAACGGCAACTCAAACTATTGTTTTTGTTCGACCAGAAATCATTGAACAAAAACAGAACTATATACATGTAACACATACAGCTTTCAGCCAGAACAAACATTGCCGTAATATCTAAATTATCGAACTCCAATGCGACCTATTGTTGAGAGCAGGAAATGATGTACGTTCTGGTATTATATCTAAAACTATGACTGCCTTTTGAATGAGCAAAACCATTGTTTTGTAATAAATTACTACTCAACAGTAATTTATAATGTGAAAAAGGGCGAACTACAGCCCACTCAAAAGGGCGAACTACAGCCCACTCAAAAGGGCGAACTACAGCCAACTCAAAAGGGCGAACTACAGCCCACTCAAAAGGGCGAACTACAGCCCACTCAAAAGGGCGAACTACAGCCCACTCAAAAGGGCGAACTACAGCCCACTCAAAGGCAAATATATCAGAACCATAAAACTAAGTCAGATCTTGTGGATAAAAATACAAAACATAATTTTCCTGTAATCGTCAATATTGCAAATATTGCAAATATTGCATATTCTTCAAAAGAAAAATATATCCTGTTCATTTTACTGTACTTCAACTAGGCATGAAAAAATAACAAGAAAAACTGTGATACAAAGTATCACAGCGGGCCAACAAACAAAAATCCCATGTAAATATTTTGAAAATTGGTGATAATTGATATTGAGGCATGGCCCCAAAAGAACTCGAGGGAACCAATTCTGGTTGAACAAGCAAAACCTGACACGACACCACATCTACTGACTGACCTGTAGTATCGAAACTTTACTGTTATCAAATAATATTTATACAGTATGTCCAGGAATGCTCTATAGACCGTTCCTGGTATGTCTCAATTTTTCATTACCATTATCCTTATTAATTTGACATGAATGAAGATTTTTATGATTATTTGCCGTAAAATATTCTTAAAAAATTAAAAATGATTATTAAAACAGCAGAAAAAAGTTTTAAAAAAAATTGGGTGTTGATGGGATTCGAACTCGTGGTTTCTAAAAACACACGTACACAAAAGTGTTTTAGCTATCGGCTTTATCCATTACACTACGGGGGCAAACTTATTTAGATTGGGAAAAAATTAGCTAAAACAATATCATATATGTCTAAAAAGGCCAGTCGACTCGTTTGGTTTCTATAATGTCAAAGGTTGTGTTAGTGAAAAAAGCAATCATATATCCATTTTTCTAGGTGTAGATTGCGACTGAAACGTGAAAAGCGCTTTTTTCTTTTTTTACCAGCGTATATTAGATTGCGCCCTCTATGAAACGAACGACAGCTCAATTACAAACGACAACTCTTGCTTTTCCAAAAAAATTGACTGTGTCTACAGTTTTCATCTCAGAAGTACCTCAATTTTATAATGAAGAGAGACGCATATGTTCGATATAATGCTTAAGTCTCCATGCATCTTTTACTCACCACGTATTAAATATAGCGGGACGCTGCTGCGGCCCGCAATGAATAACATATTACACTATTATTTGAAGTAATACTGTCAGGGGTATCCAAGGAACATGTTAAGATAAGTTTACCATTCCTTTGAAGTTTTTGTGTCTTCACTAACACCACTGTCACAGGAACTTCCTCAGGTAATCTATTTATTACGATTTACGTTCATAAGGTCACGAGCTAACTCCGTCATGGAAAGGAATTTGTATAAGCGTTTATAATGCTTGTCTTCCAATCCATTCTTCTTGAGATTGTAAACCTGTTTGTTTTGTAATATTGAACTGAATAAATATGTTTAAACTAAAAACGACGAACAGGAAAGGTACAGTCAGTAGTAAATGTCGAATGACCGTAAAAGTAACGGTAATTTTTTACAGTGCAATATTTACGGTCTGACTGCATATAGTGCAAAATTAACCCCTGTTCCTGTGCAAGCAACAGACAAAAAAGTGTGACCAGCCAGTGTCATCCTAGGGCCTAACTTATATGACATAGGGTAAGGCATGTAAATTAATAAAGCTGACAAAACAAAAGTGAGAATACAAGTTACAACTAACATATTGATTGATATGTTATTATATAAACATACAGCTTAAAAGTTGAACTGATTGTTAATGCAGGAATCAATGCTGTACTGTCACACACAGCCCCCCCCGCCCCCCCCGTCGTTTTTGCGTACTAAATATAGATTATGGGGAATCCCATAAAAAGAAAGATTTATGGGATACGAAGGAATTTCATTCGAAGGCACGTGGCGTGAAATTTGGCACCACTGAGCCTTATGTAACTTTACATAAATTTCCTTGTGCGCCTGGTCTTAATTTACTAAATGGAGAGTAAATGCTCTATAAGGACTGGGCCCAGCTGCATGTTCTTGTACATTCATTATATACGGTATAGTACCGTAAATGTTAGGGCTCTTAACATTGCCATTTACGGTTGACCGCAACAAATTGCGGTGAATCAGGAGCCAGTTCTTTTACCATGAATTCAACGTTAATTTTTTACAGTTTGTGCGATGGTCCTATCAAATAGATAGCTATCCAATCTAAATTTGGCTTCAATTTTTCACTAGTCAAACTTGCATATCAACCCTCTCTTTATCGGTGGCATTATTGTATGGTAGTATGGTTTGCTTCCTTGTTTGTCCAGCGTTTCCCCTCCACTTTCCCAGGAACGCAACGACGCCGGATTATCATTAATAATTCTCCAAAAGCTTGTAATACTGAACATCCCATATGCAGTTTCGCTTTCTGTGTAATGGCTTTTATTTCTGCACAGTAGTTGGTACAGTGCTTTCCAGTTTTCTGTATGGCACGCATAGTATATATACATATGGACAATATTCAAGCTATTCTGTCATGTGGTAAGACATTTAGAATACATGCAGTTACAATGAAGGCCGGTTCCTACAGTTTCTAATGACTGAATACGTGCAGAAAATCGTTACCCAAAAGCTATTTCACGCTTTTCATTTACAGACAGGCAAAATGTAATAATTCAAATACTGGCACTTATTTTAAAAGCGACCACCATACTATCCACTGTATTGTAATTCAATTACGTTTGTTAGGCTGGGTACTCTTCTTTGTGTAAAAGGACAGTTTTGCTATTGTACTATCATAAAAGTTTGACTTTTTATATTTTTTACATGTCATTGTTTTTTTTTTCAGTTCACAAATTGACAATACGATATTAGCATAGTCAAAACAACTTTGTGCTAACACAGTTTAAAGCTGAAATATAGGATGGTTTATATCGTTAAATACTCGTAATTCAATATTCAAATGTCGACCATTCAACCAGACGTTAAATGAAATTATGAATAATTAATTACCATATTAATAGAAGTTATGGAATACAAGAAGTTAGCTACCATATTATTGGTCACAAGGTGTCATACCCGTAATAGAAGTTGCTGAGTTACACACTGACAAGCGATTAGGTACAGTATCATTATAAGAAACCCGGTAGGCTGAAAAGGAGTGCCAAAGCCATAACATCCGCAGCATATTATACCTTAAATGTCTTGTTGTGCCCCTTCGCTTTCTACCAGTAGTTTCAGAAAGAACATCTTAGTCTTGTGCCTGTCATTTGTTCCGACACGTCTTGTTTAGTTTACATGGTTCGCACATGACCCTTGATTGAAACAAAGCAAGTTGCTCTCAAGACATCACCCGTGATTGAAACAAAGCAAGTTGTTCTCAAGAAATAACCCGTGAATGAAACTAAGCAAGTTGTTCTAAATTTAAACAAAGCAAGTTGCTCTCAAGACATTACCCTAGATTGAAACAAAGCAAGTTGTTCTCAAGACATCACCCGTGATAGAAACAAAGCAAGTTGTTCTCAAGACATCACCCGTGATAGAAACAAAGCAAGTTGTTCTCAAGACATCACCCGTGATTGAAACAAAGCAAGTTGCTCTCAAGAAATAACCCGTGATAGAAACAAAGCAAGTTGTTCTCAAGAAATAACCCGTGATTGAAACAAAGCAAGTTGTTCTCAAGAAATAACCCGTGATAGAAGCAAAGCAAGTTGTTCTCAAGTCATCACCCGTGATTGAAACAAAGCAAGTTGCTCTCAAGACATCACCCGTGAATGAAACAAAGCAAGTTGTTCTCAAGAAATAACCCGTGATAGAAACAAAGCAAGTTGTTCTCAAGACATCAACCGTGATTGAAACAAAGCAAGTTGTTCTCAAGAAATAACCCGTGATAGAAACAAAGCAAGTTGTTCTCAAGACATCACCCGTGATTGAAACAAAGCATGTTGCTCTCAAGACATGACCCGTGATTGAAACAAAGCAAGTTGTTCTCAAGACATCATCCGTGATTGAAACAAAGCAAGATGCTCTCAAGACATCACCCGTGATCGAAACTGAGCAAATAGTTTTCAAGACATCAGCCGTAATTGAAACAAAGCAAATTGTTCTCAATATATTTATTAGGGAAAACGAATGTTCACTACATACGGACATACGGACATACGGCATTTACAAGTGAACCATGACGTGCTTAAAACGTCCACAAAGTAGACAGAAATTGTATTTTTGCATATCGGATCGGCATTTCCGGTGATTTTGCCCATGCCGGAAAAACCGGTCTGGCACCCCTTCTATGCCAGACGACTCTCGTGAATTACTTATGACGTAACGTTATAAACAATTGACGTCAGTTCCCTAAACACAACGTCTGAATTTCGTTTGTTTATATGATAATTCATCATTTAGATAAGTTTGCATTTAGAAATCTTCTTTAAAGTGCAAGACGGTATGCAAGAAAAAGTTTCCATCATGAGACATTTGTCTCAGATGGAAATATCCGTCACCTCGGGTACTGTTTTGTGGAACTCGGCAGAGCCTCGTTCCCGCCAAAACAGTTACTCTCGGTGGCGGATATTTCGATCTGAACCTCGTGCTCATGACATAAACTATTAGTCAGCTGTAATTCATCACTGATTACGAAAAACACAGTTTATGTCTTCCCACGAAAAATAAAGAAAAAAGGTTTTAAAGACGCTTCTGTGTAGATTATTTTGACTTAACTTACCGAGCTACCAACTTAATCAGATTACAACTTTATTTTAGCAAATTTTGTGTTTGTAATATCAGCAAGAGTGTGCGAATTTACCCTTTAAAATTGCCACACTGCATTAATGTTCTAGAAAGATTGTTCTCTAAAATTGTTATATCGTATGCATCATAAAACAGTGAAAATAATATGCGAAAATATACCAGAAATGGCGTCTTGAAATCCGCGCTGGTCTATACGTTATTTTCCACGTCTACACATACTTTTGTGGACCCAGAACGTGCTCGCTTTCGACCAATCAGGATTAAGCATTTATGATAGGTATTAAACGATTTTAGACTAATGCTGAGGGTCCACAAAACTATATATTATATTTTCTATAAATATATAATTTTTGATTGGTCTAGACATCTATGACACCTATAATTGTATCAAAATATATCACTATATTTCATAAATATTGGGGATTCCCGGTTGAATAGTACATAATGAATAGTTGTAAGTGATACAAGTACATTTCCTTTGTTTATTTGACTTTCAAGTGAACAGTTAATGACTACAGAGAGTTTCAACTACATGTTATGGTTCGCAAAATTATTCTATTCAGATCTCTTTTTAAGACCCATGAATAAAATTAAAAAAAAAACCTGTCCGAGAAATCATTTTGTTGTTTACAATCAAATTTTCTAAAATAATTATAACTAAACATGTATGGACTTGTGAAGCATTGAATACGAAGTGATATTCACCATATGGAAATTACAAATAACGTACATATGGTGAATATCACAGCATATCTAATGCCTAACAAGTTAATAATTGTATAATATGGACCGAAACATTACTCTAGAAGTATTACTAGTATATCGTATAACTCATAGAAAAAAGGACAACTATGCGGAAAAAATACATGTACCAGAAATGACGTCTTGAAAATCCGTGCACACATTTTTTTCTAGGTCTACATATACTTCGACCCGGCACGTGATCGCTATCGGCCAATAAGGATTAAGTATTTATGATAGGTATACGATATATAGTTTTACGAACCTGTGAAAATGTGATAGTACTATTTGAAAGACCTTGTACTGACCGAGGACGATAAAGAACAGACTATTTGTTTAATTATTATAACACTTATTGGCAAAATTATATATCTGTAAATATTGTTAACATTGTAAATTTATCTTCGAACACCAAATGGAATGGTGCTGTGAAACTATACGCTGTTGATATTTTGTCTGCTTAATTTTTAAAAGAATAGCGAACAACAAATTCAACGAAATGAATATTCGAGACTATATTGTGCATGGTATGAATGTATATGTGATCACAGGAATATAGTTCAGCAACTTATGTTGTAGGATTATATACCATCCTATTAAACCAAGCTCTTAATCCCTGCGTGTTAATTTAATGAATAAAATATTAAATCTAATTCACAGCACAAGACCACAAGAACAGAACACAGTCACTCTACTGACCTTTCCAACTTTTGTTTACAATATATAGAACAAGTCAAATGTTTGAACGCCGCCAAATGGAGTGGGGGTTGCGATAATTAGTAATGTTGGATTTAATGTATGGTGATTAACCAAACCTAATCTTTTTGCACTCTAATTTTGTATATGGCTGACCATTTGTTAATGTTTAATGCTAAAAAAGATGATTCAACGTCGAGTCTATAGGCATTAATTCCTCTGTATGGAATTTGGCTGCTGTCACATTATGCTTTTTTGATTAAGGAAGTGGAATTTGATACCGATAAAAGTATGTTTTTAAAGTCTGAACGAACAACATTCTCCATATCGAGGGAAGTAATCGAAAAAGTTCCAAGTCCAAGACAGAGAAGCAGATAGAGCTTTGTTGCTCCCAGCTTTGTTGCTCCTCGATATAAACATCACTTTATATATTCTTATGCCTTATTGATGTAACATAGAAGGCTTTTCATATAGCAAACGTCAACGTACAGTTCACGTACGGAAAAAAATATTTCGAAATTTTTTAAAAATTAATTCGAACCCACGCTTGAAACTACATGTTTGTTTGGTCAATTACACTGTCGTTACAGAGTCGTTACTAAAAATAGCTTTATAGTCAAATCATTGAAATAATAATATTTTTGTTTATTTTCCTAAGTCTAGAATTCTAGCATATAAATTTGCTGCAATTTATATTATTCTTGTGCGAAAGAAAAATTATTTCGAAAAAAACACTTTATTTGAACCTACCGTCCTTACTAAAAATAATTTCGTAGTCATTCGTTGTAAATCGTTGTCGTCCAGCGTCCTTACTAAAAATAACTTCGTAGTCATTCATTTAAAATCGGCTATTTCCGTAAAATTTAGACTGGTTCGCGATCTCAAACCAAAAGACTGCTTGTTACAAAAGAACACACTGTGAAATCAGTCTACAGTCTAAAAGTAGTTACGTCACCCCATGGAAATTTTACTTACTGCATTCCAATATCCTTTCAAACGAATGGAAACCGTAGCATAGTTAGCAGAAGCACAAACACTCATAATTTTATGCAAACGTTTACACTCCTCATTTCGTACAACAAATACTGTTATTTACACTTGAACTAAATATGATAAATCAATGGCTCATATGGGTTAGACAATTTATTTCTTGCTGCTGTTTAAATTGAGCATATCGTTTTCTGCTTTTATATTTACATGTATATGAATAATTCACAATGCTGCAGAACAAAGTGTCATAATGCAAAATAACTCAGCCATAATATGACAGGAAAACATGTTTCTTTAATTAACTAAATAATTTAGAGCATAAATACATAATTGTTAAGAGCGAATAAAAGAACCATTCCTGTCTAACGATGAATTATATTCTGAACGAGTTATTATATTTGTTTATGTTTATTATAATTATCTGGGGGAGACATCCTGTCGTCTGTCCGTCCATTTCACCTTATCCAGTTTTCATAAACGAAACCACTTGTTGGATTTTCATCAAACTTCATGGGAAGCATCATTATGACGTCTGGTTATGCAAATTGTAAATTGGGACCATATGGTTAAAGGTAAAGGTCACAGTGGTCTGCAACTTGAAAATTTTGTCCGCAACCCATCGTGGGATTTTCATCAAACTATGAAGTGTAGTTATGCATGTTATAAAGAGGGATCCTATAGTCAAAGGTCAAAGGATCTTGTTGGATCTTCATTAAACTTGGTGAGAAGCACCAGTTTGTTTTTTATGTAGTTAAAGGTCACAGGGGCCTGAAATGTGAAATATCTTGCTGGGTTTTCATCAAACTTGGTGGGAAGTATCAATGTGTAATGTAGTATAATGTAATTCAGGGTCATCATATAGTTAAAGATCAAACTCACTGGGGCTTGTAGATAAAAGATCTTGTCCGCTCTTCATCTCCACACACCCTTATTGGATTTTCATCAAACATGATCAGGAGCATAAGTGAGAAGTGCAATTGTGAATATTATATTTTAACATGACTCACGATTATGTCTCTATATAAATAGAGTAGAACAATTATGTTTTATTATGCCATAAACAACGCTGGAAACGATGTGCCGTCAATATGAGGTCATATTGTGCCGCATGACATTAAAAAATATCCGCGTAGAAAATAACGCTTTGCATTTATTCGCTTTTTGTAATATCTTGTCAAGTGAGAATCGAAATAACATCCTTTTCAGCGTTGTTACTGTCAAATAAACAACTCTCTGTCGTCCTGATGCGCAGTTATAAACCACTCAGGCCTCCGGCCTTTGTGGTTAATTACTGCTTTTCAGACTCCAAATCATTGTTTATTTATGAAATAACATCCCTTCCAGTGGTGTTCATCGTTTAATAAACAATGATTTGAGTATGATACGCAGTAATTAGCCACGAAGGCCGGAGGCCTGAGTGGTTAATAACTGCGCACTAGTACGACAAATTATTGTTTCGCAATATGACGTCATGTGTACAGCATATCGGTTCCCGCGTTGTTTATGGTTTAATATAACAACATTTTTCTAGTCTTTGTATATTGAGACACAATCGTGAGTCATGTAAGAATAGACGATAAAATCGTTTGAACGGATGTTATTTCATAAATTACGAGTCACTTTGGAGTTTCTTATTGATTCATATTCATATTTCTTATTTCTTATCAGCGAGTTGGTTTTTTGGGAGGGACAGTCCAACCCCAGTGGATTTTCTTTCGGGAGGGTTGGGGCTAGGGGGGAGACATGTGTATTTAAAAAAAAAAAGAATTATAGTATACTTCTATATTTTCGTACTTCTTCACACAGCAAAATGCTTGTACTTTGTGTACTAAACTTTATCCTGTTTTCTATAAAGTTGTATGAGCATAACTGCTAACAATAATTGTCTTAAGATTTCTTGGAGTAGACAAAATCCTTGGCCTTACAATAAACACCGATAAGATTAAGAGGAACACAATAAAGGCACTGATACAGCTGATACATCGTTTTAAAATCACTGATATAACGATTGTAAATTTGGCGTGCAAAATACATAATTATGCCATTGATATGCTGTAAACATGACGTCATAGTGTGCCGCATGACGTAAAATGAGTGTTCGCTTAGAAAATAACGCTTTGCATTTATTCACCTTCTATAATATCTGGTCATGTTATGATCTAAATAACATCTTTTTCAGCGTTGTTATCGTCTAATTAACAATTATTTGTCGTTCTGATGCGCAATTATAAACCACTCAGGCCTCTGGCCTTCATGGCTAATCACTGCGTATCAGTACTCCAAATCATTGTTTATTAAACGATGAATACCGCTGGAACGGATGTTATTTCATAAATAAACAATGATTTGAAGGCCCATGAGCAGTAATTATCCACGAAGGCCGGAGGCCTGAGTGGTTTATAACTGTGCATCATGACGACAAAGAGTTGTTTATTAGACAAAAGCAACGCTTAAAAGGATGTTATTTCGATTCTAACATGACAAAAGATTACAAAAAGCGAATAAATGCAAAGCGTTATCGTCTAAGCGGATATTTCTTTAACGTCATTGAGTAGGTTTATTTTTTATGTGCACATGCGTCAGATTTCATAAACTCACTGGGTATAACATCTTTAAACAGGCGAAAATATCCCTTAAACCATGAATTACTGAGAATTTTGATTAAAATAACAAAGTTTGCATGCATGTATTCCTTATGAGTATTAATTGTTAACAATTGTTATGACGTCATGGCGCCAATCCTATCAAATCGATGTCCTGGTGTGTAGCCAAACGAAGTCAATATGAAAGAAAATAACTATATACAAAACTGTCTAGGGAGTTTTAACCTCGTGATAATTTAATGAACAAGAAAAACTGTGATATTACGTATCACAGCGGGCCTAGAAACAAGCTTTCCAGACTTTATAACAGAGACAGAATAAATTTATATTCTAGGTTCGTGTAAAGCAAATTCTTGACTCTCTTGTTTGTGCATTTACAATTTAGTTACTGTTTCTCATTTTCAGTGTACCATTATGACTTAAAAAGAAACAAAAACATATTAATGAAAGAGCTTTCTGTAATCTTTACGCTCTTTCCGTTCTTTTTTCATCAGGGTTTATTAGATTGTATATACGATCCCGATTTTCATTCAGCGTTAATTAAAACAAAGTTAACGCAGCAATATTATAATTATGTTCTACGCTATGTTCCATTAAAGTGATTCTTAGAATATACTATATTCCTACCTCTTTCCTCACAAAATCGTTTGCAGTCAAAATGTTTGTACACAAAATAACGCAAAATTTCACAACTACTGAAAAGTCTCGTTATTTAATCAAAGCACTGAAAGTGCTGACAACAAGGTGTCCTCTGCAAAATTGGGCACAAGGGGATATTTCTTACAGACAATGAGTGATACTTCGCTAACGGTACTTGATTTTGGTTTCTATCCCTTTATTTTAATCACAGACCTGCAGTTTATTGAAAACACATCATGTTGCTGTTGTTTTATATTTTTTTCAAAAACATAGTTTTGCTTGAGATATTTTGACGAAGTAAAAAACAGTGCTTTTAAATTGTATGTAACCAGCTTTGTTTATGACACATCCTTCAGGAATACGTGACACGACCTACTCGTCTATTATTTCACGAAATTTTCATGAAACCTAAAATTTAAGTGGTGGTGCATTATGTTTCCGTAAGGGACGTATGCTAACATCATAAAACATATAATACAGGTCATTATGTTCATAATGATGTCCGACCAGATCCGCCTCCGTGGTCTAGTGATTAGAGAAGCTGACTTGAAATCACTGTAACCTCCGACTTTGTCTCTTTAAGTAGAGAAGTTGGCAGTGGCTTGCGAAGATTCGGAGCCTAGTACTGGAACTTTTTAGGACGATGTTAGGGAAACTAGCTGCCTATTAAACTGACCAAATATATGTACTTTTAAGTGGACGTTTAACTCCTTCGACAGCGATATCCGATCAGAAATCATAAAAGAAAACAAATGCGACATTTTTTTCTGAAAGGGACATACCTTATAACTGATGCCAAACGAAATAACCTCCAAAAATAATTTATAGAATTTATGGAAGTGCATGTATTATATCTTATCCTAAAAGTTTCAGCCAGTTTTTGAAAGTATTTCATTAAAATAACTTAAAGAAAATTTACAGAATTCAAATTCATATTTTTGTTGATTTTTTACAACCGCACAACATCGGCAGTTCGCACCCCACAGTTTCATTTCATCACATTTTGTGTTGGTAAAGAGAGATAACCATCCGTGTAAGTAGTCTATTAGACTTACACTTTAATTTACTTTAATACATCCTTTGAAATGCTAAATATTAAACCAAGGCTTATTCTTAGAGCCTATAATACTTTGAAACTTAAGTAGGCTACACAAAATATTTAGTGTTCTCTAACCATTTTTCATCGGTTTGCACCATTCAAATGTTATGAATGGACGCGTTGTGAATGAAATACGAAAGTTTTGATCACGTGATCGCCGGTCTAAAGACTGACTGCATATTGATAACTTTCCTCGAAACGATGTTTATGTAAACATGTATACGCCGTTTAACTTTTTAAAAGTATAACTGGCTGATATTGGAGTGAGGGACATACTTTTTAAAGTTCGTATTTCGAGTTGCTCTATTATTGCAGAATGAGTTGTGTTTACACAGTCGCTGATATGTAAACGCGAGCTTTATGTATTGGCGGATCAATTGATTAAGTGTACATGCTGCCTGATGGCGTAGTAATTAATATATATTGAATTTTGCCTCCGGTGGTATTACAATGATTTACAGCATCAACACATATATAAGGCAACAGAAATGACTTTTAACCCATTTTTAAGCCGAGTTCGCAAACACGGTCCAAACGCGTTTCGGCAAAAGCCGATCTACTTTGCAGGCGAAAGGGGAAGCCTATGGCTGTTCAAACTGTCAGGGGCAAACGCTGAGTCGTTTTCAAAATTGCCTACTAAAACAAGGGTCACGTGACCGTGACACCTTGTTAAAAATGCATTCCGACCAATTATTTAACTTTGGCTACCAGTCAGTTTATTGCTGTAAACTAGTCTAATAATGAAATGTAAAACGTGCATTAATTTAGTTAACTTTGGCTACAGCTCTTACATGAAATGTCTGATTAAAATAGACTGTCAGTGAGTGTACAGTGATACTTCCATTTAAACACTAACAGTACCCGCCACTAGCCGTGTCCTTGCTTTACTTTCATGATGTACCTAATGACACTATAACTAGGGTCCGAATCTTGATCGGACCAGAGATGGTTTATTAATACCACAACAGAAATTGATGTAGGCTCTTCAACTGACTTCGGTTACCTAGGGCTAGTCAAAATGTTATTTCGGGACAGAGAGCAATCTGTCCGTGTGTTATAATATCACGCTATTAGATTGCCAGCTTTAGAAAGACAAAAGTTGTTTCAGGCCATTAATCTATTGACTGTTAAAGCTGCTCGCCCACAACACAAGCGAAAATCGACATAGCGATTTGAAAAAATCTATTGAAAATGTGTGTGGGTTTGGTTTGAGTACACTATATGGTTATATTGGGGCTTCAAATTTATAATCTGGTATCGTATAGTTTCAAAAATATAGAAATACTTTACAGGAATTAATACTGGAACCTTTTCATTTGATGGTTCTAAAATATGTTTATATCAGACAGTTCGTAGAACTTTGTTTTTTTCTGCAGAAGTAAAAGCATTGGAATGTGCCTTTTGAGCTTACATGTGCATGTGTGAACTATTGTGATCCGTCAACAATTTTTTGTAAGCACTGTTTTAGTTCAATCTTGATGAAACTTTGTGACAATATTTACATTGATAAATTTCATTCGAGTTCGATACTGGATAATCTAGATGAAAACTAGATCACTACTAACTGTTAAATTATAGTAACATTTTGTCAGCACTCCAGCGGTCACAATTTCTACCTAATGTACATAAAACTTGATCCGAATATTAATCAATACAAGATCGTTAGATATATTTGGAAATCAGAGACTGCTGTAGTTTTAGTTTTTGTTCTTTTTAACATGAAATAAAACTCCAGTCCTAGCAAACGCTTTTAACAAACAGACATTTTAAATATACTAATATCTGAGAAATCAGTATACATGCATCATTTTGACACGCGTTATTTGATGTATCGGCTGAAAAGTATTTTGAGGATTTTTCTTTACAAAATATATCGACGTCAGTTGTTATATTTTTCAAAGTGCTTGAAACCAGTGCTTTCAGAATTACGTCATTGCTTTGCCGTCAGTGATATCAAAACTTGAAATGCAATATAACAGGGTTATTAGTATATAATAGTAATGAGATCCAGAATGTCGGATTTGCTCGAGTTGTGTGTCGGATCACGGGTGCGTAGCACGAGTATGATCCGGCAGCGACGAGAGCCAATCCGGCTTGTGTATTTCCATCCAATTGAATGTACTCTTACAAATAATGGCACAGCGCTGACTTGCACATACGTACAATACGGATTTTTTTTATGTCAGGCCGTATTTGATGGTTGAATAAAGACTTCATTTTTGACAAAATAGTATAGGTTTATGATAAAGTTACTTACCAAACGTTGCCTCTACCGAGGGATTGAGCGTCTTACATATCACCAATATTTTAACAAGGGTGACGGGTAGGGGTAGTTATCTATACTAAAATGTTTTCTTGCCTGTTATACACTATCAATTGTTTGTCGAAAATATGTCACTGTCTTCAAATAATTTTATGTTCTTTTATCTGTCGTGATAGTTTGCACTCGTAATTTTTACAAAATGGTCATAAAATTGAAACAAATGGAGTTTTAAAATGTCTTTGACACGCTTCACAAGCAGGGAATCAGGTATAAAAACGCAATGTTATTGAGGGATTTGGCATATGGGATTTCAGCTAACTTCAGTCGCTACATAAAGTTTTCCCACACAAACATGATTTTGTTTCCAGTTTGCTCGTTTTAACCTTTGATAATACAGTACAGATAATGGTCGCAACTGTAATTCTTGAAATTATTTGAATCACGTGATCGAATTTACAGGTTGTGTGAAAATAAATAATGCAACTTTCGCTTTTCTTTTAGTTAGTGCATTAAAATTTTCGCCAAACCCGAGGCATGAATACACAGCAACATGATATGGATAAGTTAGATAGTAATATGGATAATTTCCCTTCAGTCAGTACAAGATGATTTTTATCATTTCCTTAAACTGTTGAACATACTTACATACATTGTGTATTTACATTTTAATGTTTTGTCTGTTTGATGTAACGATAACAACATACATATCAAATAAAATAATAATAATAATAATGATGATGATGATGATGATGATGATGATGATGATGATTATCATCATCAAAAATATATAATTAATTTCTAAGGCAAATGCACAGTTTAAACAATGTTAATTTAAGAACAAATAAAACAATACACTGCGTATCTGATCATCCTATCTTCACTTTTATTTTTTTATTTAAGTGTAATGCCAATATACACAGGCTTACCTTTGAATATATTGCTGAGAATTCCTTCAACACAACGTATATCTAGCGTCTATATTATTTTGATTTTAACAGATGGTTTTAGTCAGCTTGGTTGTATAGCCTAGATCAGTTAAAGAGAATAAGTCTAACATATCCATTGTACATAACTTGGTATCACCATGGTTAAAATATGAATTATTAACGTTTCTATTTCAATTATTGATTCATGGCTTTTATTTCGCAAGCTGAATGTTATTCTCATCAGCGTTTTATCAGGTATATATTGTGTTTCAAAACGGAACTTATTGATCTGGAAGCGTAAAAGCGTCTGTGAAGCATAACTTATTGATAAGGCCATTTAAAAGCTCTCGCTTTTGAAGATTCCTGGGTCATGAACGTAGATGACATTACCGATTGTAACAATGCTGCCCTAGCTTGTAATAGCCAACCAAGTGCTTTCATGAAAAGTTTGTATAATGGAGTTGTCATGGCAGACCTTGGGTGTTAACGTTATCAGTCTATGTGTTTGTTCACTACAATATTGTTATTGACACAACTGTTTAACTCCATTTTTTTATGACTGAAAAGTAGGTTATAACAAAAACTACCTTTAAAAAAGATAGTCGGCGCAATTTTTAGTATATGAAAGCGACTGTTTGCTGGATTTTTATAGTAAAAAATAATTTTATTCATTCGGAACACAGGTAGCCGGCGCGGGGTTTGGACACCCATCCCCCCAGAGGCCTCTCTACAACCCTGGTACTCCATATACTGATAATTGTGACCGCAGTTACATTACCTATGTTCAGTACGCACTTCCATAACAAATCGTGATTCCCAACCCAGACCGACTAAAATCAAAAGAAAATCAATTTTGAAACTACTTAGAATCGACGAATTTAATTTCATGATTAACTTGTTTGTGCCACTTTATATGCCAAGTAAAGGACATCCGTCAACACAAGTGTAAGCACACCAAACATACATATGCGTAGAAGGTTAAGTGCGAGGTCTCCGCCTTGGGATGTTTAGTTGCTGAAAATATTGGCACATGTACTTAAACAGTTGCTAAATTCTGCTTGTTTCTCCTCATATTAAAGCTGCTCGCTCTCAGTTACCGTTGCAAAAAATAATTAAAAAAAAAAGACATACTAATACAAATTACTAGAATCAACAATATACGTAAAAATCTAGGTAGGAATTTGCAAAAATTGATTTAAAATGTTGGTTTTATGGCACCACTACATATATGTTTATAATGGAATTTCAAAAGCGTTTGTAACGCTTTATAATTTGGAAGCGTATTATTTCAAATGTACAGATAAACTTTACAGGATTTTTTACTGGAACCTTTTTATATGACTCTATGTTCTAAAATATGTTATTTTATTACAGTTTGAACAACTTTTTTTTACCAAGATCTGAGAGCGAGCAGCTTTAAAGCAAATAATTGTCAATTTACAAGGCCATCTTTTTAAAATACAGTATTTTGAGGAAATTTCAATTCCCATATTATGCAAAAATTCAACTTTTACTACATGTTCATCATTCTCATTCACAACCCGGTTTTTATAGTTAAATTATATTTGCTCGCTTCAGGCGGATACATATTGCTTTCGTTTGCCGTCTGTCCACTTTTTTGTTTCCGCTCTTCATCTCAAAAACATCTGGTTTGATTTCTATCGTATCAGTATGAAGTCTAGTTATGCATATTTCATTTTGGGATCATATAGTCAAAGGTCAAGGTCAAAGGGGCATACAACTTGAAATGAAATATGAATTTCCTATACTAATGCTGTATGAATACCATATACTAATGCTATATAATTATTCTATACTAATGCTATATCAATACTGTATACTAATGCTGTATAAATACTGTATACACATGCTATATGAATACTTTATATCAATGCTATGAAATATGAATACTCTATAATAATGATATATGAATACTCTATAATAATGCTATATGAATAGTCAATAACAATGAACAGTGCTACGCACTCTTGATTTAATTTCTCATCCAAACGACTGACTGTTTTATTCAACGATAAAAAATAGGAAACAATTTATATCATTTCGATTCCAACACTTTATTTTCTTTGAAAACAATCCCGAACTTTATCTAACGCGTAACAGTACAACACTGTAACCTTAAAACGTGAAATACGATTGGACGCTCCTGTTTACATACGTCACGTCGTTACGTCATTTACGGTACGTCGTCCTTGAAAAAACGTGTTGTATTTTATCGTAAAATAAAATAATGATACAAAATTATCCCGGTGGTTGCGGTTTCAAGCCCCACTGGGGTCACGACCGTACTTCCTCATATGACACCAGTATTGGTTTTTTCCAGGAAGCGGACTCAATAGTGACTCGATAAGCTTCAAGCTTTCTTCAAAATTGAGCTAAGATAATTTAGTATAAATTAAAATATGTATACTCTATACTAATGCTATAAATTATGAATACTCTATACTAATGATATAAAATATGAATGTTCTATACTAATGCTATACACTATGCTATATACAATATTAATGTTTTAAACTAATGCTATATAATATGAATACTTTATACTAATGCTATAAAATACTAATGTTCTTTACTAATGCTATAAAATATTAATGTTCTATACTAAAGCTACACTTAACGAAACTTCCAACGACCCCTAGTACAATATCAAATAGATTTAGTTTTATCCATTGTTTATCAACAAAAATTGCTACAGATGCATTTGAAGTATTAAATTGCAAAAAATGTTATGTAATAAATTCACCAATTTTTAACTCTGTGCACCGACTTTCCGGATGGGTGAATAATATGTCCTAAGTTGCACGTGTTCAACTTAAAACAAGAATACCATTGATGCAAAGCATCAAAGGGCGCCGAAAATAGTTTCTATTTCAACATTTATTAGTTATACGGTTTTTGCATATCGCAATGTAGCCTGACAAAAACGTATAAATACTTGTAACTAACTCGCAACTATTCGTAACAACACGTTAAAAGGTCGTATTTTACACGTAAAAGCATTATTTAGATGAATCGTAACATTCCGTAACATACTCGTAACAATCCATAAAAAGCTTGTATTGCTCGTATTTATACGTGGTAACTCGGAAGCAGTCGTAGATTTTTGCCGTAAATACATCGTAATAACTCATAAAAGTGACCGAATCGTGTACTTTTGCGAATTTGTGCCATACGTAAGGATTCGTAAGACAAATCCGTGTGTGTGAAGGTAGCATTACTTTTATTCTCATGTTTAATCTGTAAAATTAATCAAAATTAATGCTTCTCAATTTTTATACGTTCTCAAGTAATGTACATGTGTGGCGTTAAATAGCTAAAATAATTAGCTTTTTGATAAGCAATCATTATTAGTTTGATTTGAATGAAAAATTTTATGAATATTTGCAGAAAACATTTAAAATCATGGTGGTTTTAAAGCTGAAAAAAAAAACGGAAGAAAAATTATTTTAAAAAATTGGGTTTGACCGGGATTTGAACTCCACTCGTAAAATTAGACAGTTATCAGCTTACCCACTACACCACGGAGACTGACTTTAAAGCACGTGGTAAAAAATAAGCTAATATTATAATTTTGCAAAACCGATAAGGGAGAAGTTGTTTTACGTTTTCGTATTTTTTCTAAAAGATATGAAAAGGAACATTACAATTAAACAATTACGTTTTAATGAAGGAAATGTGTATAATCAATATTTTAATGTCTATTTCGTATTATTTTAGCATACAGTTAAAACCATTTTTCTTCGCATTCTAATAACCGCTCCTACCATGTACTTCCGGAAAAACTATTCCATAATCGGCGGCGCCAATAACATAAGTGCCCGTAATTAGATGACCAGTCGATATCTTGTATTGAAAAGCATAAAATGGCCCCTATATCAAGATACGGCGAAGTCGATAGGTATTTTAGAAAGCAGCGCGCAACAAGAATTTGTGACATTAAATTACTTTTCGCTTATTTACGCTATCAAAAAACAAAAATCTTCTAATTTTCATTTTTTTTTTCAAGTGGATGTTTTCAATTTACTACCCCAGGTGATTAGTATCTATCTCTTATTTTTTAATTTTGATATGAGTTGACAATTCAATTTTACTTTTGGCTTACTGTCTGTTCATCTGTTCGAACACTTTATTTGTAGCATAAATTAAACTTTCTTAGAATTTTGTAACAGAATGTTGTACATCCTTTGAATTCTGAAGAGATGCTAAAGAAAGCATCATAATGTTGTATTGACTCAAAGTTCAGCGTTAAATATTCGATGCTTACCTTATGTCAAAATGCGCAGTAGGTGTTTAAATAGTACATTTATCATTACAGAATAATGCGGTCACACGCGCTAATAGAGTAGCGCTGTTCAGATTAATTAGCCGGAATACTTCGCGAAAACTATTGTTGAATTTGTAATTGTTAAAATTTAATACTTTTTTAATAAACTTGTTATCTTAAAAGTAACATTATGTGATATTATATGGACGAAAATCGATTATTTTTGTTAGTCGGCAGATACATACAACTTTTTGTGAATTTCAGTTTGTATGGTCATGTCATAGACTCGATGGTAAAACAAAGAGCTGATGTCGAAATTGTTTAAAAGTTTGCAGTCATTTTGGATATATCATGGTTGTGATATGTTCTAAATTTCATAACGACTTGTTTCCGATTACCTGTCTTATTGCACGATATACACTAAGGGGCGTTAGAAGTTTCGATTAGTGTATAAAATATGAATACTGTATACTAATGCTACAAAATATGAAACTATGAATACTCTGTACTAATGCTTTAAAATATCAGGGGCGTAGCTAGACCTATTTGCAATGTACGCACTGATTTTGCTGGGGGCCAGGGGGCCGTAGGAACTCCGGAAGCACTGTGGTTTTAGCAATTTCTCAACGATTCATATATATGCGTTTCCAAGAACCTATGTATTAATTGTAGACGAGACAAAAGTTGATATGAAATGAAATTACAAAACTGTCAAACTTTGAAAAGTTCTCTCTCCCAGTCTGTGTGATGTGAAAACTGCTTTAATTTGGAAAAATATGGCCCTTACACAAACTCTCTAGAAGCCCGCTTCCCCTAACTGTAAGTGGGACCATTCTTCGTTTTAGGAATTGTTATTAATCATAAGGGATATAAACATGTAGAAAAAGTTAAAAGCTATCACGGCGTTTATTCAAATAACTTTAAATTATATTGTAAGCATAGATGGTCTTGCATGTCCTGAAAACGTATGGCCAAACGCTAGACTCTTTCTTTTCGTGAACAATCATCTCTGCATTAACTCAATGTCCATATGAATGTTCACACGTCCAATACGCCCTGTAGTCAGGCTGGATCTCTGGTACGTTTTCAACCGTCTCGTGCTATAATTACTGACGATGTACGCAGAGTTCTAGCACATATATATTCTTTTATATGATTTCTTTTTGAGTTTAAATACAGGTCATGCATACAGTAGTTCGAGTTTGGTTTCGAACCGATTAAGAAACCTTATACATTTTCATTTTTGCTGAACTCCAATAAAGGAATCTGACATTTGTGTTAATATTTTATCAATCTCGTTATTTGGACAAATTTGGAGCTGTTGATCTAGTAGAGGGCCCATTAAACCGATTACCCCAAACGTGTTGAGCGTTTACAGCGCTTTGGTCTAAAGGAAATAACTACGTTACAAGAAAGAGAAATACTTGCTCCCCTTGTCACAATATGTTTGAAACTAGCGTAAAATAATACTCAGACACAGTTTACGACTTTCTTCTTTAACAAGACAAACCAAGATAAAACTTGTATCGATGTCTGTTAAACTAAACATTTTAGATAATCATTGAAAAGTGTTCCATTCAATCCCTAAGATTTTATTGTGACATAACAAAAGCATTCAATTGACACATTTCTTTCACATTCGTTGTACTTTTGAATTGGTTCATTGTAACATGTATATTGTCATTTGTACACGATGTAAAGTGTAATTTGCTAGCTAAAACGTACACGATACGTACAAGCACAACGAAAACGCTATGACTGTATCCAAACACTTTTTCTTTCACATTTTAAAAATTTAAATGGCGCAATTCCATTTTAAAATAAAAATATAAGTTAATGTTAACTTCAATCTGTTGATATTTTGAAATTTATTTACTGTTTGAAATGTTACAAAATTCTTCTATATATACTGAAGTAAAAGTTTCGAAGTTACATATGTAAAAGTTAACTTATTAACCAGTTTGCAAATCCCCATCGGGGAGGCTTGACAGGTTACTAAAGTTAGCAATTGTTTTCCGATTTCGTTGGAAATCGGGAGTTACCTTTGTGATGCGTGTATGTGGTCGCACGGTCGCAAAACTGTCCCATTGTTTCAAAAACTATTTCTATCAACATAAAATTATTTGTATTTTTAAAGAAGTACCCCCACCCCCTTTTTCACAACGCCATCTTTATTTTTTTTTAGTTTTGCTCAGTGAGCATTGTTCTGTGAGCACTACTCACATTGAGCATTGTTCAGTGAGCACTTCTCACACTGAGTTTTGTTCAGTGAGCACTATACATAATGAATACTGTACAGTGAGCACTTCTCACAGTGAGCATTGTTCAGTGAGCATTACTCAAAGTGAGCACTTGTCATGGTGAGCCTTGTTAAGATTGAGTCTTGTTCAGTGAGCACTACTAACAATGAGTTATGTTCAGTGAAAGCTATTGAGTTTTGTTCAGTGAACACTTCTTATGGTGAGTGCTGTTCAGTGAGCACTTCTCACAGTGAGCGTTGTTCAGTGAGCACTACTCACCGTGAGTATTGTTCAGTCAGCACTACTCCCATTGAGTATTGTTCAGTAAGAACTACTCCCATTGAGCATTGTTCAGTGAGGACATGTCACAACGAGTACTGTTCAGTCAGCACTACTCACCGTGAGCATTGTTCAGTGAGCACTAGACACCGTGAGCATTATGCAGTGAGCACTACTCATGATGAGTACTGTCTTGTTTCCACAACTCATGGTAAGTACTACTCTTGGTGAGTACTGTTCAGTTAGCATTACTGATGGTGAGTACTGTTCAGTGAACACTATTGATGGTGATTTATGTTCAGTGAGCACTACTGATGGTGAGCATTTTTCAGTGAGCACTTCTCAAGGTGATTTATGTTCAGTGAGCACTACTCACGGTGAGCATTTTTCAGTGAGCACTATACACGGTGAGCATTTTTCAGTGAGCGCTACTCACATTGAGCATTTCTAAGTGAGCACTTCTCTCAGTGAACTTTGTTCAGAATTGGCAGTTTTAGTGGTCACCGACCAAATATGTCAGTATTTTCAAATACCAAATATTTTGACTATAATTTATATTCAGATTTTTCTCTTCATATTTCATTTGTGATATATCATCCAGCGATTAATTCAAAATATTTTTTCTTGTATACATCCACTTAATTTCAGCCAATCAGCAATCAAACACATAATGTAGGTCTGCAAGTTCCCTACACACAATAACCTGCTTTCGGTTTTCACCGATTTAGGCTTCTCATACCTTTTACAGTTTCAAACTGTGAAAGTTGCAAACCTTGATCTCAAGTCACAGCCTCGCCTGACGTCATTAAAAGGCAGATAATTCAAATTCCCGTATAATTAAAAGGATGTATAGTGTATATTGTTGAATACGAAAAGATTTACTGCATCCGGATAACATATAAATACATAATACACATTTTAAACTACATTAAAAATTTATAGATTTGTATAAAGCTGTTTAATCCAGAAGGGCTCTGATAATTATATGATAGTGTATGTTTCAAAATTATGGCGTCAGTAATCCTTGTTATATTAATGCATCTGATGAATTCAGAACGACGGCAATTTGTTGATGCAATTAAATGCTGCACGTAAGATACATGTAATACTTAGAATTCAGTTAAACTAAGCATTTTTCGTATGTCTAAACTGTATTTACATATACCACGATAACTTTGCTTCTTTAAAAATAAGCTCAAAAGTTTGAAGAAGTTTGCACAACCATTTAGTTACTCTATAAGGTAGAACCCACTGGAAATTAACACAATGTAGACTTTAGCAATGTTCTACAAGAAAAACTTCCACTTTTGAGTTTCGACTTGCGGGTGTTTTTTTACTTTTGACTTATGACTTTTGTACGCCGTACTTTTGACTTATGACTAGAACTACTGTATTGCCTCTTTGGCGTTTTTATTAAAACAATATAAACACGTCAACACTCAATAAATACAATTTCTATTTAAAAGATTTTAATAAAATCAATTATATATATATAAAAGTTACATCATTTGTGTCAATAGTAACAAAATAAAACGTATTTTAACACGCTTTTTGTTTTGACTTTTGACTTATTACTTATGATTTATGACTTATTACTTTTGACTTTTGACTTATTACTTTTGACTTTTGACTTTTGACTTTTGACTTATTACTTATCACTTATGAAAAAAGAAACCCTAATCCTAACCCTAACCCTAACCCTAACCCTATACACGGTCCTCACTGAGGACCTCCAGCGGCAGGTTCAGGTAATACTAGGAACCTGCTACTGAGGACCCAACAATATAACAATATACTTATACATATTACAGCACTTTAATTTCCTTCGGTATACCTTGTGATATTAACATATAGATACATAAAAACATAAAAAGTAATTTTTTAAAAATGTTACCATAGCAACAAAAAAAAAATCATTTTTTTTTTACAGTTCCTTCATAGTTGGCTTGACGCCTGGGGGGCAAGTCCCCCAACCCCCCGCTTAAAGAAAATTCTCAATTGTATATTATCATTGTTAAAAAAAGGTTTCATGGTAGATAAGAAATATGTTGCTTTATGTACATTATGCTTAATGAGCTAGCTTCTTTAAATAAAGAGTTTATTATTATTATTATTATTATTATTATTATTAAAGAAAGAGGACACCCATAAGGCCTCCCGAGCCGAGAGTTGCGTCGCCGCTCACTGCGGAGGCTCCCAAGGTCGCCTCCTGACGCGCCGTCACGGCTCATTGATACTAAAATAAATGACAAAGACAAAAGTAACTTAGTTCATTTATTTACAGCAAACAAGTTTACAGTGCTACGCACAAACATCATTTTAAAACCTTAATACAGGTTCGAATCCCAGTTTATATTGTCACAGCAGATCATTATGCTTTTTATGCAGTACCATTCCTCTTAAAGTGTCTGAAAGTAGCAGTCATAAGTCAAAAGTCAAAAGTTGAAAGTCATAACTTAAAAGTCAAAAACACCCGTAAGTCGAAACTCAAAAGTGGCCCTCCAAGGCTTCCATACCGGGCTGTATATCGGTCTATGCAAATGATAAAAGAATTTCAATGATAAATGGCCGGAAACGAAATCGTGTGTTTTAAATTATTTTATCATGCTTGGAATTTCTGTAAAGACAGTCTGTTCCTATAGAAAAGCAGTGTCAATTAGATCAGATTGCTATAACGTCAAAGTGTTACTGCATTAACTTTAGTGTTAACCCTATTTTAGCGCACAACACAATAAAAATGAACAATAACGATCGTTCGAATTTCTAAAAGTATAAACGTATTTAACAGTCAATAACAGTTTTAATAACTTAGCCAATCAGAAACGGCGTTTACAGAAAGTATACTGACATGTAGATCTATTACATGTATTACATTATTACACTTCCGTGAGGTCAACCATGTGCTCAAACGTTTAATAATCACATTAACCATATCAAACAATATTTCACTACCATATATAAGCCACTATAAAAAACTATCTGATCTTATCTTCTAACATATCTCGTATATATATACATACGTTTTATTACCGCAGGGAAATAACCTCAGGATCATTACTACTGAAACATTTTATATATTTGCCGTTAACTTTATTACCTACACTCTTTTAAATCCTGTATTTGCTTTTATAAAAGCATTACTTTGTCTTATTTATTCAATACACAAGAAAGATTATACTTTAGTGTCTAGATTATGTCTTCTATTTGTATAAATACCTGGATTAAACTTTTCAGCAGACGGTAAATAACAAAAGGACCAGATAAGAAGTTCATGTCAACCAACTCTTGGATGAAATTCAAACAGAGCCTTTAACTGGTATGAAACTACGGTGTTCTGCTAAGGCCATCCTTTCAGTTTCACATAACTTTAATATCTTTATTTTGATTCATAAACATATGTAAATTGTATTTTACTTGAACAGAAGGTAAGAGAAAATATGAACTTCAGACGTAACTTAAAGTTAGTAGTCAATACATTTATTCCAATTGTTGGGAAACGTAAAGTAGTACATAAAAAATTAAAAGCCTAAATCAAAGGCATGGTAACTGAATTGATATACAATGTATATTTGTTTGACCTAATGTGAAATAATTGTACACCGATTGATTTTAGATCGGTTTCAAAGTCAGCCTAAAGCTTTCCAAAGTCTATTGTCTGATGGACATAATGTGCCGTATGGGGCCACCTACGCAGTTCACATCCGACACTTATTTTGCTTTAAAAGGCAACATTGAATGCAATTTTATACATGCACGTGCATGTTTGTTTGCTTTTTAACATCGGAACATGTGCCAGTGTAATTGTATATAAGTTTATTACACAAATGTAAATAAGCAGTCTATTTACATTTGCGGTTATTTCAGCTGACAATTTGTCTTCTTTAAGAGTGTACGATGGGATATGATTCAGTCTTGATACCGTCTAATACATCACACGAATAACCATTTAAACATAAAAATGATCCTTGAAGATCAACACGAAAGAGATTAAGTCAAACAAATTGACAGAGCATTATATTTTTATGTTTCATAAGAAATACTTTAAAAGGAAGTTTTAAAAATATATTATGTAGAGTCACATAACCACTAATGCGTACAATCTTGTTACCTCATTAATTTTGAGCAGACGACTAAAGCTCTTTTAACAGTCACGCTCTGATCAAACGTATATGATATTTATGAATTAATTAGCACCGCACATCCTAGTGAAAATTGTAATTTGTTAAGATATATATTTTGTTCAGGATTGGCGAAACTGAATAGACATTTGTAGTCGTCTGCAGAGAAATATGATAGGTGTATCCACTATTTCGGTTCCCAGAAACATTTCAGGACTGCCAAAGGGTTAAGTCCAATGTTTGAGTAAGTTCTCAGAATGAGCAATATTTTGAGGTTTGCCAGAGCGTAGGTTCTGAGTAATTGGTTTATCATTTGGATAGACTGAAAGGACTTCCTTGGTTACAATGGCGGAATCACCTGGTTCTTTAAGATGGAATAAGGAACACGGTACTCTAGTACTGGCCGTCCACCTATGGATTAATGTCATTAACCTTTAGTAAAATGGCTTTAACAATTTCCCTGTAGGATATCAAAACAGCACATTAATACTTTGTACATATTTACATGCACTTTTAAATCGCATGCGTTTTGCATGCATGCGGACGATTACAATTTGGACTAGGTAAACTTCCGTTTTCAACCAAATAATCACGCAGATATAGGTTTTCAAAACTTGTCGTCTGCTGTTGTTTTTTTTTATTATTTACAATCGTACTGTATAGTTATTGAAGATAATAGAGTGTAAAAGAGACACCGTACTAATCAATATTTCGGCACTTAAATGTCTTTTTTATCAACTGTTAGATCGGTTTGTTCTATCTATACTATTACAGTCTAATGCGCTTAGCTTATAGCTAGTATATAATATGTACAAAGTAAAGAAAATCGGAACTAATCCCGCGTTTGTTTTCCTTCAACTTTTGGAAGCAAATCAATCTAACTAAACGTTTGTTTATTCACTGTTTAGAACTGTTTTGCAGTCACTCTTTGGTGTATGCAAATGATATTATATCGGCTTTAACATTGCACTTTTGACCAAACATAATAACAAAGTTATGATTATATTCTTCAAAATGAAATATAAATGTTTTAAAAGATCAGTCCAAGTTGACCGCAGGAAACTATATATACATGTATTTTGAAATTACTTAAATAATCACCCGTCAATACAAAATCGGAGAAATTGTCTTGAAATAAACTGTGTATCAAAGACTATGTTCATGAATAATTTACATTTAAGAGGACGGATTTCACAATTGTAAACACGTAAAGTACGTTTAAGGAGAAACTTGAAAACAAAGTTACGTAAAATCTCGCAACTAGCGCAAACACGACAATGTTCTGACATTTTAATGGTCATTTTATCTTCGTCAGAAGCGGTCAGAAAGTACTAAAAGGTCAAAGAGACTTTTTCTGCCTTGACCAATTACCTATCATCAGTATTAAAGTGTATATAGTAAAATCTTGTGGCGCCTTTAATTTAGTGCAAAAAAAGGAAAAGATTAATCTGTCCCACATGTTACAACGAAACAGTCATATCTTGCTGAATAAAACGTTCCCACCTGTTGCAATACATGTATTTCTATTTCTTAATTAAATTGATATCCGAGTTTAAAGAAACCTTTCAAGTCCCTTATTGGCCCGCTTCCATCGTAGTTCATTTGTGAACTAATGTTTTCTTCGTTGGTTGACACAAAATGGTTAACCTGTAACTGTCGTTTCTTTTTCGTTGATTAACCAGAACTGATGTTTTGCTCAAAAGTTAAACTGGAACCAATATTTAAATCGTTGATTAATCTTCTAAAACTGATGTTCTACTCGATAGTTAACCTGAAACTAATGTCTACTCGATAGTTAACCTGAAACTAATGTTTACTCGATAGTTAACCTGAGACTTATGTTTTATTTGTTTATTAACCTCAAGCTGATGTTTTACTCTATGATTGTATATCCTAAAATTTATGTTTTATTCGCTGGTTAACATGAAACTGATGTTCTAATGGTAAACCTGAAACTGGTTTTTATTTGGTAACAACGCTGAAAGTGATGTTTAATTTGTTGGTTAACCCGAAACTACCGTTTATTGTTCGTAAGAGTTCTTCGAGCCCCACAAAGGTCACGACCGTACTTCTTCATATGACACCAGTACTGGGTTTTCCAGGAAGCGGACTCGCGGACTCGAGAGTGACTCGATAAGCTCAAAGCTTTCTTCACAAGCGAGCTAAAATAAATAAGTATAAACTAAGGAGTAGACTATGGTAAGACAATATAGATACAGTGGTGGTCAAGGTCTACCCTGGTTGCAACGGCAAAAACTAGGTAGTTTCACCGGAATAGTAGTTTATTATTCATATTTAATAATGATGATGGTAATGATAGCAATCACAATTATCATCATAATCACCATCATCATTGTATAGTAATTTGTCAATTATGACAATGCTTAAGGAAGAAAGATTTCTATACGCAATTGCATAATTGGTGAAAACGCATTAAATTGCTTTCAGAAGCACATTAAACTGATAGACATCTCGTTTGAACATTATGTAAATTTTTGAAGTTATGGTAACATGAACATAATTTACATGAATATATTTGAAAAGTGTACTTACAAAACATAACATTGTGTAACTTTGCATAATTCAGTAAATATGTCCATGAATATTCTTCTGTCAAAAAGGAAGGGTATAAAAAAGAATGGTAATATATCATCATTTCTTTTACAACATGTGAAACTGTATACACTTATGGGGACCTAAATTTGCAATGTATAGAGACGTCAAAGACGTGTTCAAAATTCTCAGATATATATCAAAATAAGTACCAGAA
This sequence comes from Saxidomus purpurata, assembly GCA_022818135.1. Lineage (NCBI taxonomy): Eukaryota > Metazoa > Mollusca > Bivalvia > Venerida > Veneridae > Saxidomus > Saxidomus purpurata. The sequence continues at coordinate 372 of JAFMSR010000660.1, read as the reverse complement.
AGTGTTTGTGTATATACATTTCAGTAACATCACAGAGGAGAAATCTGTCTGAACGATTTTCTTTATATATAGGTTTAGATGCCGATCCCTTAATATGAATGTCCCGGGTGCGACCCTAACTGCTTTCATAATGAGAACCCCACCTTATCAGATTTCAGCACTAGCTTTTTACATGTAAAATAACTGGTCAAAACTAATGTCTTGTTTCATAATCGAGCTCACATAAATTGATAGACAAGTATAAACTCAACAAAGGATATACATGGAGCAAGAACGTTACATCCTTATTGCAAAGCAAAATGACACAAACAGCTCAAACTGCATACATATCACAGACCCCATATTCTTGGACATATTTTAAAATGGACACAA
>JAFMSR010000659.1:0-46296 GCA_022818135.1 Saxidomus purpurata | reverse complement strand
GGGGTCAATTTTGATCCGAGGGTCATAATTTGAACAGCCCGAAGAGATCCACTAGCCAATGCTATGGGTACAAATATCTAAGCTCTAGGCCTTGTGGTTTCAGAGAAGGAAGATTTCAAAGTTTTCCTTACATAAGTCTATGTAAAACCATGACCCCCTGTGTGGGCCAATTTTGATCCGGGGCCTTGGTAATTTGAACAATCTTGGTAGAGGTCCACTAGCCAATGCTACATGCTAAATATCTAAGCTCTAGGCCTTGTGGTTTCAGAGAAAAGATTTTTAAAGCCTCATATAAGCCTATGAAACTAAGTGACCTCCTGCAATAATTTTGACCCAGGGGTCAATTTGAACAATCTTGGTAGAGGTCCACTAGACAATGCTACATGCCAAATATCTAAGTTTCAGGGCTCCTGTGGTTTCAGAGAAGAAGATTTTTAAAGTTTCTACATGTCTATGTAAACTAAGTGACCTCTGTGCGGGGTCAATTTTGGATCTGGGGTCATAATTTGAACAATCTTGGTAGAGGTCCACTAGCCAATGCTACATGCTAAATATCTTAGCTCTAGGCCTTTGGTTTCAGAGAAGAAGATTTTTAAAGTTTTTCCTATATATTCCCTATGCAAAAACTAAGTGCCCACTCCATGGGGTCAATTTTGACCTGGGGTCATAATTCTGAACAATCTTGGTAGAGGTCCACTGACAATGCTACATGCCAAATATCTAAGCCTAAATTTTTGTGGTTTCAGAGAAGAAGATTTTTAAAGTTTTTCCTATTTGTTGCCATAGCAACCAGAGTTCTGCATGGAATAGAATTCTTGAACAACTTTGATAGAGCTTCGCTGCAAGGAACATCCCTGCAAAGTATCATCAACATTGGCCCAGTGGTTTCGTAGAGGAGATGTCGTTTGAAGGAAATAGGGGACGGACGGACGGACGTACGACGGACGCCGGACGAAATGTGATTGTCTTGCTCACTCTGGCACTTTGCACAGGTGAGCTAAAATAAAAATTGTCATAAAATGTTGCTGAAAAATGAACGATCACCTTTAATGTAAACCCGCGATGATCTTCTTAAAGAAAGTATAGACTAATATTTTCCGCATGCCGGATCCGCCAGTACTTTTCCGGGGTGGATGCTTGATTACAACGTTTCGAGTCGACGTTCGTCGACATAAGACACTGTAAGGTGGATGAGGTTGTGGAGGGTCCCTTTAGTTGTGGAGTCGGGCATCATTGTTAAAGGTTTACCCTAGTGCGGTATACGTAGACTATAGTGCGGTATACATGAAGACTATAGTGCGGTTGCATGTAGACTATAGTATTTGGGTCTTACGCCCAAGTTTTCTAGAACACGATAGGTATCAAACTATATTATAAAAGGATCATTAATGTCGAAATGTTTTAGATACATGTATTATTTTATTATTTTCGGAATATGTATTGTTTTGGTGTTTTCATTATTATTATTATTATTATTATTATTATTAGCTATTATTATTATTACCAGTATTAATCTTCTTCAATGTCTTAACATGATGCAATTTAGAGCACAAAGATTAAACTTTACACGAATATTTGCAACTACTTTTTATTAAATCCTTAACTTAAAAAACACAGGTTATGATATAGTTCATAGTTTATTAATATTTGTTCTAACTGTTTACCAAACTATGTCGAATAAAATTAGTATCTGCTTTTTTATGTGAAAAAATGAATATGCTATTTCTTGTAGGAACACAATTTTTGTAAATTTACATCCTGATATCACACATCATAGATTAGCAAGTTATACTAAAACTGAATTGAGGTTAGTTTTAGCGAACAATATTTTTATACAATGATTCGTGTTCAAAATTGTAGGAAAATGGACACACACTTTGCCCTAACATATGCTTCTTTCGTCATAGCATACCAGTCAGCTGTGGTTACAGTTCGGTTACTGTACAAGAAATACTAAAAACATATTTCTGCAGGACTGTGGCCTATATGGTATTATCGAAAACTTGCAACAAATCTACATAGTTTTAAACCAATTAAACCAAGACTTGAAATAGAGTTCAGATACACTGGTAGCTACTTTACCATATTTAGATAAATTAATAACTTAACGAATGCATAGATTAAAGCAAATGATTTTACAGAACAGTATATTTGTGTTTGTCTGTTTAGGGCGGCGCGAATTAAAACTAAATTACTGGGTTTTTTTCAAGCATCGCGCCGCCCTTAACGGACAAACACAAATATACTGTTTGGGTTAGAACAAGTTGAACTTTACTTTGTAACAAGAGTATTACCATTGCATGATATTTCCAGCCTTTTGATTAGTCTAAGATTTTTACCATTGCATGACATTTCAGACTTTGATCAGTCGTCGATTATAGGATCACACTCGAGGCTCCGCCTCCCGTCTGGTCCTGAGCTATACGACCCCGCAGATCAATCGGCTGTTATAAATTACGAGTTTATACTTTTATCGTGTACATGAATTACAAAGTTTATTTTTTCAAAATGTGCAATCAAAATTCATTTATCAAAGTAACATACAAAACACTTTACAAACACCATCAAAGAAAAACAAGATACATTCCTTGTATCTATAAATTTATTAAAAGAGATTTTTATTAACATCATAAAATTACCTATATTCATCTGAAATCTTAGATATATGCAGAATGGCAATCACCTAGTTCGAAGATAAAATATAGTTGCAAAGTTAACATGTAGCGATTCGATATCCCGCAAAAGGTATGTTAATGTAGCTTTTGTGAAAATATCGTAGCCTGCACTTGTCTATTTATACATGTCTATCATGTGATGCAATGTGATGAATACTGATCAATGCGTAATCTATAATTGTTGGTTTGGAAACGTTTTCTTTCATTTAACATAACTAGTTAAAATACCTTCTTATAAATAGAATTGATATGTGTTTCCTCTGAAGGATAAGAAAGTAAAATAACGACCTACTTGACTTTGCAAATTTACGGAAACCAGGGACACTTAGAACAAAGTAACGAAGTGTTTCAAGTCCGTATTAGCATTATATTGAAACTGAACTCTTACAATGGTAATGGAAAGAAGGATGTGTTTAAAGGAATCTGTGTCAAATGTTTAAAATATTTTTCACAGGAAGTAGAAAATATTACATCAGCCATACAAGAGATATGTTAAGAACACTTAGAACAAGACAAACACAACAAATATATATATATATAAAAAAATTATATAATATATAAAATGAAAAGAATGACACTATATATATATATACACTGAAAGACTTTAATAACGCAACACTTTTATATGTTAATATTTTTTGAGCAAAACAAAAAAACATTGTTTCAGCATTCTCATTTACTTCCCACACATAAAACCTACTATCGGAATGCATTTTAAATGAAATTCACTCAACCGTGAAAACAGTGAGTTCTGCACGTGCGCATTACGGTTAAGTAATTTTTAAAAAATAAATCGATACAAGTTGGTTCAGTAGGTCCCTGTTGATTAAAAACTCAAAGAAAATATATTTTTAGGAAGCGTTTTCAGCATTTAAAATGCTTCGCCTTTCAGAAGATAATATGTAACAAGCCGTTTGCATGTTACGCGCTGGATTATTATAGACTTTCGGCAGAGGTGGAGGCAAATTTCAGTATGAAAATGTGAGTCCATATGTCGCCAACATCACATTTAAACATCTTCACCAAAATGTAATGGACGGGACGGCCATTAAGTCCGCTTTGGAACCAATCGAGAATGTACAGCTGAGCTTAAAGGATGTGTACATACAGTCGTCAGCCACCCCCTGTCAACGTCACTGATTTACGTCAGGGCTTGACTGGGGAATGGACAAATATTCCACAACATTATGACTGCTTCTTTAATCCAGTCAATGCATGGCCTCCATTCACGCTAACATTGGCTATACCAACTATTTAATATTTGTGATTTTAGACTTGGAGGGCGATGCATTTTGAAGCAATGAAATTGGTGTTTATTATGGTTAGAGTTTTGTTAAATTTGGTCAAAACAGTAATTCTAGATTAAATTTCTATGCTAAATAAGTTTTCCTTTAATATCATTTAATAGAACATTTTTACAGAGGTTTTTCAAGGTGTTGCGTAATAAAAGTCTTTGAGTCTTTTATATATATGTAAGAGGCACCTATTGAAAGCAATATGAATTTCTTTTAACGGGACATATGGAAAAATAGGGAAGAAATATATACCGCTACGACAGAACGTCTTGCACAGTCAGGATTGTTGTCAGATTGTTCATCTAATATTTAAATAGTTTAAGTTGAAATGACGAAATATGACTGTTGATTGTTGTCAGAATAACATATTCGTTGTTGAAATGTTGAGATAGTGGAGCAGTTGCGCACATGTAACTACAGTGCAGTGTGCTGGGATAGAAGATAGTTCTTTTACTGAAGTAGGACACCCGTAAACGCTTGCACGGCGCCATCCATCTTCTTGAAGCGTAGTTGAAAAGGTTGTCTTCACCAGGACGTTTCTCCACTCCATCATTCGCACAGCGCTTACAGAACTGCAGCTGTCTCCAACAGGTTGAAACTGGACACTGTTTGCGATTGTGTTCGTCGTGCACTAGAGAGTACGCCACATGTTTAGGTTTGCTGCACACGTGAACCGAAAAAGATAAAGTCCAGCTGCTGGGGCTTCAATACACCTGTAGATACGGTGGCACAGAGGTGACATGTGGGTGTCTTTATTTATCTCGTTCCCACGAGATAATAAGTCGTTCCACGAGATAATATCTCGTTCCCACGAGATAATTATCTCGTTCCCACGAGATAATAAGTCGTTCCCACGACATAATATCTCGTTCCCACGAGATAATTATCTCGTTCCCACGACATAATATCTCGTTCCCACGAGATAATAAGTCGTTCCCACGACATAATATCTCGTTCCCACGAGATAATATCTCGTTCCCACGAGTTAATTATCTTGTTCCCACGAGATAATATCAGCCAATCAAAACTCAGTATAGTGGAAAAATTAAAAGTTATTTCCTTTTTTTAACAAATGCTAAAATGGACTTTAACAATCAGGCTAATATTAGAAACCTTATATCAAGATACTTTCATGAAAGATTGAATTACCGGCAAATAGTGACTGTGTTACGAGAACAACATGGGATATTATTGTCAATAAGACATTTATATAGACTTTTAAGGTCTGAAGGACTTCAACGAAGGTCGTACTCTGATCCATCTTCAGTTATAGACTTCGTCCAGAATGAACTCCAACATTCAGGCCAGCAACACGGATACAGGATTATGCGTGAAAGATGTCTGGCAAATGGTTTATATGTTCGATCAGGCGACATAGCAACCATTCTCCGTATAATGGATCCCGAGGGTAAGAAAATAGCACACCCGTCTTTATAAATGTATAGCCACAAATAACAAAATGTCATGTAAAAACTTGAGACACAGACATGACAACAAACGTCATATTTATAAGACTTTCTTTTCTGTATCCATTATCATATATTCCTTTATGTTATTTGATGAACAAAAAGCCTCTTCTGTATGAACTTCATAAACGCACTACCCAATTAAAGGAGAAATCACACAGCATCCAGCAGTATCAAAGCCACATGATCCCTATGCGACCAAAACATTCACTTTGTTAAAGGGTAAACCCAATAGCAACGATGTTGGCCTATAAACATGAGAATACATACAGGAGAGAAATACTTTAAATGCGACGTGACGTGAGAATACAAACAAGAGAGAAATACTTTAAATGCCACGAGACGTGAGATTACATACAGGAGAGAAATTCTTTAACTGCGACGAGAAATGAGAATACATACAGGAGAGAAATACTTGAAATACGACAAGACATGAGAATACATACAGGATAGAAAATCTTTAACTGCAACGAGACATGGGAATACATACAGGAGAGAAATTCTTTAACTCGACGAGACATTAGAATACATACAGGAGAGAACTTCTTTAACTGCGACGAGACATGAGAATACATTCAGGAGAGATATTCTTTAACTGCGACGAGACGTGAGAATACATATAGGAGTGAAATACTATAACTGCGAAGAGACATGAGAATACATACAGGAGAGAAATAATTTAAATGCGACGAGACGTGAGAATACATACAGGAGAGAAATTATTTAACTCCGACGAGACATGAGAATACATACACGAGAGAAATTTTTAACTGTGACGAGACATGTGAATACATACACGAGAGAAAAATACATACTGGAGAGAAATTCTTTAACTGCGATGAGACATGAGAATACATACAGGAGAGAAAATCTTTAACTGCGACGAAACATAAGAATATAAACAGGACAGACATTCTTTAACTGCGACGTGACATGAGAATACATACAGGAGTGATTTTTTTAAATGCGGCGAGACGTGAGAATGCATATAGGAGAGAAATTCTTTAACTGAGACGAGACATGAGAATACATACAGGAGAGAAATTCTTTAACTGCGACGAGACATGAGAATACGTACAAAAGAGAAATTCTTTAACTGAGACGAGACATGAGAATACATACAGGAGAAAGATACTTTAAATGTGACTAGAGGTGGAGAATACATACAGGAGAGAAAAACTTTAAATGCGACGAGACATGAGAATACAGATAGGAGCGAAATTCTTTAACTGCGAAGAAATTGTTAAGAATACATAGTCATACAGGAATAAAATACTGTTAATTAGGCGTCTGCGATAAGGTATTCAGAAAGGTTAAAAGAAGGAAAAGGGAAGTAACTTTTTTGTTGCGTTTTTACAAAGACGAATGAAGCGCAAAAGGGGAATAACCTTTTCCTGTCACATTGAAAGCTTTTCATTGGCTAATTTATCTTGTTCCCACCAGATAATTATCTCGTGGAACGAGATATTATCTCGTGGGAACGAGATAATAAGTCGTGGGAACGAGATATTATCTCGTGGGAACGAGATAATTAACTTCGTGGGAACGAGATAATTATATCGTGGGAACGAGATATTATGTCGTGGGGAACGAGATAATAAGTCGTGGGAACGAGATATTATGTCGTGGGAACGAGATAATTATATCGTGGGAACGAGATATTATGTCGTGGGAACGAGATAAAAAAGACACCCACATGTCACCTCTGTGCCACCGTATGTAGACGTGTTGTAACCGTTTCCCTTCGTTCAAGAAAGTGCTTTTGAATACAATAGTTCGACCGGAAACTAAGCGAAGATCTGCTGGACGGTATGCAGTGAAGGCCACGCGTGATACATTCCTGGTTCCTGGAAGTTAATGTCAGAGAAATCATCTTAATCAATCAAATTTACATTAAAATCGAAGATATATATTTAATCTTATTTTGTGAGAAGGGTGATAAGAGCTGGTGGTAAGAACTCGAAAGCAGTACGTGAAAATGGGTTTATAGACTTGTATGTCAGTGTAGTGTGTGCAACATTTAGCATCTTTGCCAGTAATAAGCTTTCCAGTACAAGATTCCTTTGCAATTATCTGTACACCCGAAAAAAAAGGACCACACAAACTCAAGCAACGTTTCTAACACCACTTCAATGGCATTTAATTTCCAATATTTAGTGCACTTGACAACCGTCCAGTGAGTGCCTTTAAGTTTAAGTGCCCAAAAGAGCATACAATTAACTTAGTTTTTAGGGCAAGACATTTTTGAAACTTTATTAACAGACGTTAACTGAATAAAAAAAATGGAGAGGTGATTATGTATTTCGAAATGTTTGTGAAGACATTGTATACAATCCAACGGTTGCTGTTAAAAATAAACCTATGAATTCCTTCATTGTCACTATAAATCCGCCATCGGCAAAGTGTGCCTTTTTATTACAATGGATGATCATTGATATTATTTTTAAGTTTGTGGCTTACACTGAATACAGTTCAGTGGTCACACTATTCAAAATGCTGCAGACTCTGACTAAGTTCTACAGTTGCCTTCTGACACTTCTAATAAAAAGCACTGAAAGTATTGTAGGGAAGCGAAACAGAAGTGTAGGTTCTAGTCTTACCTTTTTCATTGAATATCAAGAACTGCTGTTTTTCGTACATGTTAATAGCGTGAAACGTTCGAATTCGATAGATATACACTATGTTCATATATGAAGCAAGCATAAAGGACATCGTTGCAATGCTTATGTGAAAAATATTACACAAAATGTTGCTAAACTCGACAGGCAGGAAACAGACAGTAATTTACAGATACCCATAATTTACATGTACCATTGCTTCAGACTCTTGAGCGGAAATCAGTTTTGACGAATATGCAGTAAACCCGCCATTAGCCAACCAAAGCCCATATCTGCTATCCCGTATTTGCTACTTAAAAGTAGTTGACATTTTATCTTACTGGTGCAAAGATACTGAGTTAAATGTTATGTGTTATAAAAAAAAATCGTCAAACATAAATATAGAGTAAGAGTGAAAAATACGCATACATCACACTTCCATAAGAAATCCATAATTGTATAAAACTGACTTGTGTCGTCTGTTTGATACATCAACATAGAAAATGCTTTAGTCCATATTGCTTTCCGTATCGTATATTAGGCGTTATCGTTGGTGCCAGTTTCCCATATGACCAACGCCCCAGAAGAGGTTAGTTATTTTAGGTTTCGGAGGATAGTGCAAGATACAGAAAGCGTCCCAATTCTAGAGACACCCCTGGGTCATATATATGCCAGGTGTATAGCACCTATACATGGGACCTCGGTTTTAGTCTCATCCGAAAGACTGTTAGTAATTTTAGTTGGTCAGCCCGGGTATCTAATCCGCTACCCCCATATAACAAGTCTCGTGTTCTACCGATTGAGCTAACCTGGACTGACTTATATGCTTTCTGCCAAAGGAACATCTTTAAGTACTCACTATGTACATAAGACTAAATGACTACGTGAGTTATGAAAGCAAAGATAACTGGATGAGTTACCTGCATGCACTTACGTCTTCTGATATCAGGATCATTTTAATAACAAAATCTGTTCTGTGTCAAATAAATAATTTTCAAGTAATTCGAGTAAATCGTATATTATCACAAAACATGGACCTTAACTTATTTTGATCAGAATATTGTCTACGTAGTTATTCATAAATAATACTATTTCAGGTATCTGCTGCTCCTAAGTATTTCGAAAATGGTTAAAAATAAAATAGAAATATACTAATATATTTCTCGTCTTGCTTTTAACACTCACAAAATACTTTAATATTCAGTATACCTTAGGTAAATACATATAAAAAGATCCCTACATCTTCCTCGTGCCTGAGTAAATATTTCTAGTGCAGTCTGAATCTCTGCAACATTATCGGCAAGTACGTCCTTTACTACGTCTGCTTCCCTTTCCAGGAGTTCCAGCTTCACTTCCAGTCTAGCCACTCTCTCTAATAACGGTCCATCCTCTGAATTATCTTCACTGATTACTGATTGAGCTAATACGACACTTAATGTCATGACAAATGCAAACATGGAACAACAACGTGAAGACATCTTGGTTTCTGTGTAGCTCGGAAGAAAGTGTTTACAACAAGCATAAAGTTTTTCAATATTCTTTCTTGAAGGAAGAAGGAAGATATGTCTAAAGGTAAAAACAAACAAACGAAAAACTTAATGCGTATGAAGAAAAGATGAAACTATGGTGCACAAGTTTACGTATTCAAACTATTGTCAAGTAACATCTGATAATCAAGGGTGTGGGCACATGCACGCAATGCACACATGACATTGCAAAAAGTATGGAAAGGAATACCAGTGGCAAAAAGCCAGATGAAAAAATTCAACCACAAGAGCTATTATTTGCCAAAGTTGTCGGACCCTTACCCTTTGTCGTCCTCAGGAGTGTATTGGGCAGACAGTTAGATCGACACCTGTTCAACACGTACCAACAAATGATGGACAATTACTAACATAATATAATAATTATTTTTGATATGAAATAATGGTACTGTAACGGTATTTTCTGGGAAGGTACTTGTGTATTTTATCGACAGGTTTATTTGACCCCCCCACGCCCCCTCCCTCCAAAAAAAAAAAGATTTTTCATACATCGAAACCTGCAACAACAATGTATCGTTTTGACTGTAAAGTAAGATTCCAAATACACATGCATACCGTCACTAAATGCGTTCTATAAACATTTTACTTTGAAAAATAAAACACCGTTTCACTCGTTCATGTTCACATTACATGTTATATGTACATTGACAGAAATTTTTACAAGATGTGTAAAGAAATATTTATAGTGCCCTATGTAGTCAACTATGCAATTCGAAAACCAGCAATGTCTGAACAAACATTGTGTCCATTCGATTTCTTAGTTAGATCTTTTAGTTCAAAAACCAGTAAAAGAGTGTTTTGGTTTTGGTTCTCAAACTAAAAACAATTTTATCTCTTGTCAATATCAACATCTCGATCATCCCGCAAGTGAAACGTTAGCAAAGTTAAATGGAGTACAACAATTTTAAGTGTTACTGTACATTTATGCAATATCAATTATTTTATTGCTATAATATTGTGAAGATGATATAGTATTTCACGTGGTGATCGAAACTGTCTGTTTGTCTGTGCATACATAAAGACCAGTTGCTCTTGGAAGTAAATAAGCTGAAACATTTTTCAGTGTACTTTTATGTATCACATAACTATACAAATGAGATAATCTTTCTTACAAGTTTAATTACTTTTTTCAAGCAGATATGTGATGGACAAGGATACGTAAGTAAGGATACACCCAAAACTCGCTTTCAGGAAACACAAGTAAGATTACACCCAAAACTTGCTTTCAGGAAACACAAGTAAGATTACACCCAAAACTTGCTTTCAGGAAACACAAATTAGTAAGGATACACCCAAAACTTGCTTTTAGAAAACGCAAGTAAGTAAGGATACACCCAAAACTTGCTTTTAGAAAACGCAAGTAAGTTAGGTAAATATCATGTCTGTGAAACTATGTTCCACTTAATGCTCCTTGTATCCTTTTTCTGAGAGAAGAGACGGTGAATAGATAAAATCTTGGAATGATCTGGCCTCAGACCACAGTTATTTTTACTATATGTTCTATATAAACACTATGCCAGCTGGCAATTTCTCTGACATCCCAATCAAATAAAACTAACCTGTTCTGAATAATATCATCCAAGTGCAACATTTTAAGCTCCAGTAAACTATAGGTTGACCGGCATTTTTTTTCACCATTTCAGGTCAAAGTTCATGAGTATGAATAATCTCTGTAAATGGTCGGAACCATGCAAAATCACTACTGTAAACAAGCAGTCAAGTAATATTTTCTGACATAAAAACTTCAATAAAATTATCATTTTCATGCTATTTTAGGTCTTCTCTTCCAATAAATGCCCTTTATCCTATATCTTTCATTCAAAAATTATAAATATCCAGCATCAAACACAAGCACTATTTTACCTATAACTGCTTCCGTATTGTGGTCAACCAAGGGCAAATAACTGTGGTCTGAGGCCTATTTAACCAAGATTTTTGTTTGAACTCAATAAAAATTATCAGACATGACCTCTTGAGTATTATGAACAAGTGTGCAAAGTTTGAAGTCTTAGTCATGAGTATTGATGAAGTTAGAGCCTTTCATCTAATACAAGTATATTCAGCTCTCAAGCCAGACTGCGGCTTGACCGAACTGAGAAATTCAAAAAGTTAAACTGCAATAACTTTTTTATTTGTAGGAATTTTTTCATCTGGTAAAAAGCAATCTGTTCAGTTTATCAAAGTCTACTAGAAAATACTTTCACATCTTAGCTGGATGCAATATTTTGGAAATTTTATTTTTTGACCCAATACATGATAAAAATGACACGTTATGTAATAGTATCATTGTATTATATCATTCTTAAAAAATTCAAAAGTGTCAAATTTATACTTTTCTGAAAGGCTATGATCTAACAATTAAAATGATTGCTCATTTATATTTCTAGTACCACTAGTTCTATAGATATGGGCAATAGAAAATGCCTCTATACAACATTTGAGACAGCCAAATTATCAAAGTGGCTAGATATGCATCATTCCCAAGTTAGGCTACCAGATGCTACTGGTGATCTAAAGTCTTAAATCTCAAAGTTTTGTTTCAAGAGAACTTCTGCTACTGCAATGATGCCATTTTGAGTAGAAATAAAGGTCCAGTTACTCATTATCCTCAGGAAATAGCTCCTTTTGCACTATTCACGTCTACCGCATACCTATGACAGGGGACACAAACAGGAATACATCCAAATTCCAGCCAGGAACCACTGAATGAAGTCTTAATAGCCCCAGTCCAGTTGATACTAGGTCTCAGTAGCCTTAGTCAAGCTATGTCATGACTTATTACACACAAGTACCTTGTGTCTTTCACACCACACTAAGCTGTTTTTAGGGGACTGCTCCAAGTGTAATTGTTGCTAGTACCAGTGTGCCGAGTCGGTCACAAAAAGCTGATGAAACTGCTCCTTATTCCTTGTCAGTCACTGTACCACTAACCAGTACCTGGAAGAGAGTGAAAAACAGTTAATATTTGATATTGTGAAGATAAATATGAGTGCAACTTCAACAGAGAAACTGAATATTGGCACAAGCATGCAGGAATGCAATGCCGAGAACAGGTCCATCAACGTCTATCTGTGAAGAAATGATTACTTTACAGATAATGCAAATTACAGCCTTACATCCACAATTCATCCGCATAACAATGGTGTAGTGGAGAGAGCAAACAATTGCCAGTACATGAAAGTTCATCTCTCCGAATAAGCATCTCATTCCTTCGGTCAAATTCAAAGAAAATGAGGAATATAAAAACAAACCCTGCAAAATACTGATAAATATTAAGCACAACCTGCTGTCAAAGGACTTGAACACTTAAAGATATCTGCAATACAAGAAAACACATTCTACCAAGTCAATTCACTAGTTTGGACTTACTTGACCCTTGTCAATCAATATCCTTGGGTCATAATACAGATCATGGTCATTACAAATGTAGATGAAATTACCTCCCTTGAACTGTATTTTAGTATTACAACACATATGAACTGTGCAATCATGCAGAAAAATCCTATAAATAATTTCTAATTGTATAAAAGTGAAATAGATTAACCAAAACAGTGAACAAATCAATATCTGGCACTGAATTATGTCTTCAATCACTGCGGCTGACTTCAAATTCTATATGTGCTACACCAGATGCTTTGTAACGTTGATCTAAGTCTAAATTTTGAAAATATTATCATTTTTTATGTCATTTATGAATAAAAATTAATGAACTGTCAACTAAAAACATTTACTTAAGTCTTCACTTGTATTGAAAGAGTGTTTTCAGTGAAATTCCACAAGTTTCCAGTTACTGCGGCTGCCTGTATGAAAAATTCACAAGCTTAGTACATGTGAACTGACTGATTTCACAATAAAAACACTGTCATTGAACAATAAAAAGTCACCAGATACTACATATTTACACCTCAAAACATGAATGGGTGCATGGAACAGAAAACAGTTAACAATTTAATGCAAAATAGTAAATAAACACTGAAAATAACCTTGACCAGACTTGCCGGTCTTCCCGGACACCTATCATAAAGTAGAGGAAAACTGCCTTTGCCATCTCAAATACATGTCTAGTACTTTGCGAATACTTACAACCAAGCAGAAGACAGTCTAAAAAGACCCTCTGGCCTGAAAATTTCCTCCGGCTCAGACATTTCAGCCCATCAGTGTGGGCAATATCAGGTACAAAGATCAAATGCTCTGCAGTCAAATTCTGCGGTACATGACATAAGTCAAACTAAATCTATTCAACTGGGTCCAGCAATCAAATAAGGTGGCAGACAAAGTATCCCAGCTTACCGGTAAGTGTTATGTGCAGTGTTGCATCTACAAAGTTGGTCTTTGATTAATACCACACATCCCACCAACTGCTCACTGTGACAGCCCTGCCCAAATGTGGCATCTCTGAATTTCTGGAATTGATATTGCAAATGTTTTTCTGTATTTTTTTCTTTCAAATATCCATCAATTTAAACCCCCATATATAAACTTAGCTGCACTTGATACCAAAATTTATCTCTGGGCTAATTTTAAATGACATGCTAAAGTGAAAGTAGCCATTTCCCAGTTTTCAGAAAAATATTACATATTTTTATTATATAATATGAAATAATATAAAGAAAATTCATAATTATATATAATTTCTGCAATTCACATGTTCTTACAGCATCTGTCTGCACTGTGACCAAGTTTCATAAAGATATCTTTGAAAATAAACAAGTTATTCAATTTCAAACAAAATTACCACTGTTCAAACTTCCCGCTATATCAAACCAAGATTTTTTGTTTGAACTCAATAAAAATTATCAGACATGACCTCTTGAGTATTATGAACAAGTGTGCAAAGTTTGAAGTCTTAGTCATGAGTATTGATGAAGTTAGAGCCTTTCATCTAATACAAGTATATTCAGCTCTCAAGCCAGACTGCGGCTTGACCGAACTGAGAAATTCAAAAAGTTAAACTGCAATAACTTTTTTATTTGTAGGAATTTTTTCATCTGGTAAAAAGCAATCTGTTCAGTTTATCAAAAGTCTACTAGAAAATACTTTCACATCTTAGCTGGATGCAATATTTTTGGAAATTTTATTTTTTGACCCAATACATGATAAAAATGACACGTTATGTAATAGTATCATTGTATTATATCATTCTTAAAAAATTCAAAAGTGTCAAATTTATACTTTTCTGAAAGGCTATGATCTAACAATTAAAATGATTGCTCATTTATATTTCTAGTACCACTAGTTCTATAGATATGGGCAATAGAAAATGCCTCTATACAACATTTGAGACAGCCAAATTATCAAAGTGGCTAGATATGCATCATTCCCAAGTTAGGCTACCAGATGCTACTGGTGATCTAAAGTCTTAAATCTCAAAGTTTTGTTTCAAGAGAACTTCTGCTACTGCAATGATGCCATTTTGAGTAGAAATAAAGGTCCAGTTACTCATTATCCTCAGGAAATAGCTCCTTTTGCACTATTCACGTCTACCGCATACCTATGACAGGGGACACAAACAGGAATACATCCAAATTCCAGCCAGGAACCACTGAATGAAGTCTTAATAGCCCCAGTCCAGTTGATACTAGGTCTCAGTAGCCTTAGTCAAGCTATGTCATGACTTATTACACACAAGTACCTTGTGTCTTTCACACCACACTAAGCTGTTTTTAGGGGACTGCTCCAAGTGTAATTGTTGCTAGTACCAGTGTGCCGCAGTCGGTCACAAAAAGCTGATGAAACTGCTCCTTATTCCTTGTCAGTCACTGTACCACTAACCAGTACCTGGAAGAGAGTGAAAAACAGTTAATATTTGATATTGTGAAGATAAATATGAGTGCAACTTCAACAGAGAAACTGAATATTGGCACAAGCATGCAGGAATGCAATGCCGAGAACAGGTCCATCAACGTCTATCTGTGAAGAAATGATTACTTTACAGATAATGCAAATTACAGCCTTACATCCACAATTCATCCGCATAACAATGGTGTAGTGGAGAGAGCAAACAATTGCCAGTACATGAAAGTTCATCTCTCCGAATAAGCATCTCATTCCTTCGGTCAAATTCAAAGAAAATGAGGAATATAAAAACAAACCCTGCAAAATACTGATAAATATTAAGCACAACCTGCTGTCAAAGGACTTGAACACTTAAAGATATCTGCAATACAAGAAAACACATTCTACCAAGTCAATTCACTAGTTTGGACTTACTTGACCCTTGTCAATCAATATCCTTGGGTCATAATACAGATCATGGTCATTACAAATGTAGATGAAATTACCTCCCTTGAACTGTATTTTAGTATTACAACACATATGAACTGTGCAATCATGCAGAAAAAATCCTATAAATAATTTCTAATTGTATAAAAGTGAAATAGATTAACCAAAACAGTGAACAAATCAATATCTGGCACTGAATTATGTCTTCAATCACTGCGGCTGACTTCAAATTCTATATGTGCTACACCAGATGCTTTGTAACGTTGATCTAAGTCTAAATTTTGAAAATATTATCATTTTTTATGTCATTTATGAATAAAAATTAATGAACTGTCAACTAAAAACATTTACTTAAGTCTTCACTTGTATTGAAAGAGTGTTTTCAGTGAAATTCCACAAGTTTCCAGTTACTGCGGCTGCCTGTATGAAAAATTCACAAGCTTAGTACATGATTGTGAACTGACTGATTTCACAATAAAAACACTGTCATTGAACAATAAAAAGTCACCAGATACTACATATTTACACCTCAAAACATGAATGGGTGCATGGAACAGAAAACAGTAAACAATTTAATGCAAAATAGTAAATAAACACTGAAAATAACCTTGACCAGACTTGCCGGTCTTCCCGGACACCTATCATAAAGTAGAGGAAAACTGCCTTTGCCATCTCAAATACATGTCTAGTACTTTGCGAATACTTACAACCAAGCAGAAGACAGTCTAAAAAGACCCTCTGGCCTGAAAATTTCCTCCGGCTCAGACATTTCAGCCCATCAGTGTGGGCAATATCAGGTACAAAGATCAAATGCTCTGCAGTCAAATTCTGCGGTACATGACATAAGTCAAACTAAATCTATTCAACTGGGTCCAGCAATCAAATAAGGTGGCAGACAAAGTATCCCAGCTTACCGGTAAGTGTTATGTGCAGTGTTGCATCTACAAAGTTGGTCTTTGATTAATACCACACATCCCACCAACTGCTCACTGTGACAGCCCTGCCCAAATGTGGCATCTCTGAATTTCTGGAATTGATATTGCAAATGTTTTTCTGTATTTTTTTCTTTCAAATATCCATCAATTTAAACCCCCATATATAAACTTAGCTGCACTTGATACCAAAAATTATCTCTGGGCTAATTTTAAATGACATGCTAAAGTGAAAGTAGCCATTTCCCAGTTTTCAGAAAAATATTACATATTTTTATTATATAATATGAAATAATATAAAGAAAATTCATAATTATATATAATTTCTGCAATTCACATGTTCTTACAGCATCTGTCTGCACTGTGACCAAGTTTCATAAAGATATCTTTGAAAATAAACAAGTTATTCAATTTCAAACAAAATTACCACTGTTCAAACTTCCCGCTAAATACTCAGAGATTTTGAGGAGTGGAAGAGAGCCAAAAAGCAGAAAGTATTATGATTACGAAAGTGTTTTTTGTTAGACCCAAAGAGGGGGGGGGAAAATAATGTGGTCTGAGGCCTATTTAACCAAGATTTTTTGTTTGAACTCAATAAAAATTATCAGACATGACCTCTTGAGTATTATGAACAAGTGTGCAAAGTTTGAAGTCTTAGTCATGAGTATTGATGAAGTTAGAGCCTTTCATCTAATACAAGTATATTCAGCTCTCAAGCCAGACTGCGGCTTGACCGAACTGAGAAATTCAAAAAGTTAAACTGCAATAACTTTTTTTATTTGTAGGAATTTTTTCATCTGGTAAAAAGCAATCTGTTCAGTTTATCAAAGTCTACTAGAAAATACTTTCACATCTTAGCTGGATGCAATATTTTTGGAAATTTTATTTTTTGACCCAATACATGATAAAAATGACACGTTATGTAATAGTATCATTGTATTATATCATTCTTAAAAAAATTCAAAAGTGTCAAATTTATACTTTTCTGAAAGGCTATGATCTAACAATTAAAATGATTGCTCATTTATATTTCTAGTACCACTAGTTCTATAGATATGGGCAATAGAAAATGCCTCTATACAACATTTGAGACAGCCAAATTATCAAAGTGGCTAGATATGCATCATTCCCAAGTTAGGCTACCAGATGCTACTGGTGATCTAAAGTCTTAAATCTCAAAGTTTTGTTTCAAGAGAACTTCTGCTACTGCAATGATGCCATTTTGAGTAGAAATAAAGGTCCAGTTACTCATTATCCTCAGGAAATAGCTCCTTTTGCACTATTCACGTCTACCGCATACCTATGACAGGGGACACAAACAGGAATACATCCAAATTCCAGCCAGGAACCACTGAATGAAGTCTTAATAGCCCCAGTCCAGTTGATACTAGGTCTCAGTAGCCTTAGTCAAGCTATGTCATGACTTATTACACACAAGTACCTTGTGTCTTTCACACCACACTAAGCTGTTTTTAGGGGACTGCTCCAAGTGTAATTGTTGCTAGTACCAGTGTGCCTGAGTCGGTCACAAAAGCTGATGAAACTGCTCCTTATTCCTTGTCAGTCACTGTACCACTAACCAGTACCTGGAAGAGAGTGAAAAACAGTTAATATTTGATATTGTGAAGATAAATATGAGTGCAACTTCAACAGAGAAACTGAATATTGGCACAAGCATGCAGGAATGCAATGCCGAGAACAGGTCCATCAACGTCTATCTGTGAAGAAATGATTACTTTACAGATAATGCAAATTACAGCCTTACATCCACAATTCATCCGCATAACAATGGTGTAGTGGAGAGAGCAAACAATTGCCAGTACATGAAAGTTCATCTCTCCGAATAAGCATCTCATTCCTTCGGTCAAATTCAAAGAAAATGAGGAATATAAAAACAAACCCTGCAAAATACTGATAAATATTAAGCACAACCTGCTGTCAAAGGACTTGAACACTTAAAGATATCTGCAATACAAGAAAACACATTCTACCAAGTCAATTCACTAGTTTGGACTTACTTGACCCTTGTCAATCAATATCCTTGGGTCATAATACAGATCATGGTCATTACAAATGTAGATGAAATTACCTCCCTTGAACTGTATTTTAGTATTACAACACATATGAACTGTGCAATCATGCAGAAAAATCCTATAAATAATTTCTAATTGTATAAAAGTGAAATAGATTAACCAAAACAGTGAACAAATCAATATCTGGCACTGAATTATGTCTTCAATCACTGCGGCTGACTTCAAATTCTATATGTGCTACACCAGATGCTTTGTAACGTTGATCTAAGTCTAAATTTTGAAAATATTATCATTTTTTATGTCATTTATGAATAAAAAATTAATGAACTGTCAACTAAAAACATTTACTTAAGTCTTCACTTGTATTGAAAGAGTGTTTTCAGTGAAATTCCACAAGTTTCCAGTTACTGCGGCTGCCTGTATGAAAAATTCACAAGCTTAGTACATGTGAACTGACTGATTTCACAATAAAAACACTGTCATTGAACAATAAAAAGTCACCAGATACTACATATTTACACCTCAAAACATGAATGGGTGCATGGAACAGAAAACAGTAAACAATTTAATGCAAAATAGTAAATAAACACTGAAAATAACCTTGACCAGACTTGCCGGTCTTCCCGGACACCTATCATAAAGTAGAGGAAAACTGCCTTTGCCATCTCAAATACATGTCTAGTACTTTGCGAATACTTACAACCAAGCAGAAGACAGTCTAAAAAGACCCTCTGGCCTGAAAATTTCCTCCGGCTCAGACATTTCAGCCCATCAGTGTGGGCAATATCAGGTACAAAGATCAAATGCTCTGCAGTCAAATTCTGCGGTACATGACATAAGTCAAACTAAATCTATTCAACTGGGTCCAGCAATCAAATAAGGTGGCAGACAAAGTATCCCAGCTTACCGGTAAGTGTTATGTGCAGTGTTGCATCTACAAAGTTGGTCTTTGATTAATACCACACATCCCACCAACTGCTCACTGTGACAGCCCTGCCCAAATGTGGCATCTCTGAATTTCTGGAATTGATATTGCAAATGTTTTTCTGTATTTTTTTCTTTCAAATATCCATCAATTTAAACCCCCATATATAAACTTAGCTGCACTTGATACCAAAAATTATCTCTGGGCTAATTTTAAATGACATGCTAAAGTGAAAGTAGCCATTTCCCAGTTTTCAGAAAAATATTACATATTTTTATTATATAATATGAAATAATATAAAGAAAATTCATAATTATATATAATTTCTGCAATTCACATGTTCTTACAGCATCTGTCTGCACTGTGACCAAGTTTCATAAAGATATCTTTGAAAATAAACAAGTTATTCAATTTCAAACAAAATTACCACTGTTCAAACTTCCCGCTATATCAAACCAAGATTTTTTGTTTGAACTCAATAAAAATTATCAGACATGACCTCTTGAGTATTATGAACAAGTGTGCAAAGTTTGAAGTCTTAGTCATGAGTATTGATGAAGTTGGAGCCTTTCATCTAATACAAGTATATTCAGCTCTCAAGCCAGACTGCGGCTTGACCGAACTGAGAAATTCAAAAAGTTAAACTGCAATAACTTTTTATTTGTAGGAATTTTTTCATCTGGTAAAAAGCAATCTGTTCAGTTTATCAAAGTCTACTAGAAAATACTTTCACATCTTAGCTGGATGCAATATTTTTGGAAATTTTATTTTTTTGACCCAATACATGATAAAAATGACACGTTATGTAATAGTATCATTGTATTATATCATTCTTAAAAAATTCAAAAGTGTCAAATTTATACTTTTCTGAAAGGCTATGATCTAACAATTAAAATGATTGCTCATTTATATTTCTAGTACCACTAGTTCTATAGATATGGGCAATAGAAAATGCCTCTATACAACATTTGAGACAGCCAAATTATCAAAGTGGCTAGATATGCATCATTCCCAAGTTAGGCTACCAGATGCTACTGGTGATCTAAAGTCTTAAATCTCAAAGTTTTGTTTCAAGAGAACTTCTGCTACTGCAATGATGCCATTTTGAGTAGAAATAAAGGTCCAGTTACTCATTATCCTCAGGAAATAGCTCCTTTTGCACTATTCACGTCTACCGCATACCTATGACAGGGGACACAAACAGGAATACATCCAAATTCCAGCCAGGAACCACTGAATGAAGTCTTAATAGCCCCAGTCCAGTTGATACTAGGTCTCAGTAGCCTTAGTCAAGCTATGTCATGACTTATTACACACAAGTACCTTGTGTCTTTCACACCACACTAAGCTGTTTTTAGGGGACTGCTCCAAGTGTAATTGTTGCTAGTACCAGTGTGCCTGAGTCGGTCACAAAAAGCTGATGAAACTGCTCCTTATTCCTTGTCAGTCACTGTACCACTAACCAGTACCTGGAAGAGAGTGAAAAACAGTTAATATTTGATATTGTGAAGATAAATATGAGTGCAACTTCAACAGAGAAACTGAATATTGGCACAAGCATGCAGGAATGCAATGCCGAGAACAGGTCCATCAACGTCTATCTGTGAAGAAATGATTACTTTACAGATAATGCAAATTACAGCCTTACATCCACAATTCATCCGCATAACAATGGTGTAGTGGAGAGAGCAAACAATTGCCAGTACATGAAAGTTCATCTCTCCGAATAAGCATCTCATTCCTTCGGTCAAATTCAAAGAAAATGAGGAATATAAAAACAAACCCTGCAAAATACTGATAAATATTAAGCACAACCTGCTGTCAAAGGACTTGAACACTTAAAGATATCTGCAATACAAGAAAACACATTCTACCAAGTCAATTCACTAGTTTGGACTTACTTGACCCTTGTCAATCAATATCCTTGGGTCATAATACAGATCATGGTCATTACAAATGTAGATGAAATTACCTCCCTTGAACTGTATTTTAGTATTACAACACATATGAACTGTGCAATCATGCAGAAAAATCCTATAAATAATTTCTAATTGTATAAAAGTGAAATAGATTAACCAAAACAGTGAACAAATCAATATCTGGCACTGAATTATGTCTTCAATCACTGCGGCTGACTTCAAATTCTATATGTGCTACACCAGATGCTTTGTAACGTTGATCTAAGTCTAAATTTTGAAAATATTATCATTTTTTATGTCATTTATGAATAAAAATTAATGAACTGTCAACTAAAAACATTTACTTAAGTCTTCACTTGTATTGAAAGAGTGTTTTCAGTGAAATTCCACAAGTTTCCAGTTACTGCGGCTGCCTGTATGAAAAATTCACAAGCTTAGTACATGTGAACTGACTGATTTCACAATAAAAACACTGTCATTGAACAATAAAAAGTCACCAGATACTACATATTTACACCTCAAAACATGAATGGGTGCATGGAACAGAAAACAGTAAACAATTTAATGCAAAATAGTAAATAAACACTGAAAATAACCTTGACCAGACTTGCCGGTCTTCCCGGACACCTATCATAAAGTAGAGGAAAACTGCCTTTGCCATCTCAAATACATGTCTAGTACTTTGCGAATACTTACAACCAAGCAGAAGACAGTCTAAAAAGACCCTCTGGCCTGAAAATTTCCTCCGGCTCAGACATTTCAGCCCATCAGTGTGGGCAATATCAGGTACAAAGATCAAATGCTCTGCAGTCAAATTCTGCGGTACATGACATAAGTCAAACTAAATCTATTCAACTGGGTCCAGCAATCAAATAAGGTGGCAGACAAAGTATCCCAGCTTACCGGTAAGTGTTATGTGCAGTGTTGCATCTACAAAGTTGGTCTTTGATTAATACCACACATCCCACCAACTGCTCACTGTGACAGCCCTGCCCAAATGTGGCATCTCTGAATTTCTGGAATTGATATTGCAAATGTTTTTCTGTATTTTTTTCTTTCAAATATCCATCAATTTAAACCCCCATATATAAACTTAGCTGCACTTGATACCAAAAATTATCTCTGGGCTAATTTTAAATGACATGCTAAAGTGAAAGTAGCCATTTCCCAGTTTTCAGAAAAATATTACATATTTTTATTATATAATATGAAATAATATAAAGAAAATTCATAATTATATATAATTTCTGCAATTCACATGTTCTTACAGCATCTGTCTGCACTGTGACCAAGTTTCATAAAGATATCTTTGAAAATAAACAAGTTATTCAATTTCAAACAAAATTACCACTGTTCAAACTTCCCGCTATATCAGGCCTCAGACCACAGTTATTTTTACTATATGTTCTATATAAACACTATGCCAGCTGGCAATTTCTCTGACATCCCAATCAAATAAAACTAACCTGTTCTGAATAATATCATCCAAGTGCAACATTTTAAGCTCCAGTAAACTATAGGTTGACCGGCTTTTTTTTCACCATTTCAGGTCAAAGTTCATGAGTATGAATAATCTCTGTAAATGGTCGGAACCATGCAAAATCACTACTGTAAACAAGCAGTCAAGTAATATTTTCTGACATAAAAACTTCAATAAAATTATCATTTTCATGCTATTTTAGGTCTTCTCTTCCAATAAATGCCCTTTATCCTATATCTTTCATTCAAAAAAATTATAAATATCCAGCATCAAACACAAGCACTATTTTACCTATAACTGCTTCCGTATTGTGGTCAACCAAGGGCAAATAACTGTGGTCTGAGGCCTATTTAACCAAGATTTTTTGTTTGAACTCAATAAAAATTATCAGACATGACCTCTTGAGTATTATGAACAAGTGTGCAAAGTTTGAAGTCTTAGTCATGAGTATTGATGAAGTTAGAGCCTTTCATCTAATACAAGTATATTCAGCTCTCAAGCCAGACTGCGGCTTGACCGAACTGAGAAATTCAAAAAGTTAAACTGCAATAACTTTTTTATTTGTAGGAATTTTTTCATCTGGTAAAAAGCAATCTGTTCAGTTTATCAAAGTCTACTAGAAAATACTTTCACATCTTAGCTGGATGCAATATTTTTGGAAATTTTATTTTTTGACCCAATACATGATAAAAATGACACGTTATGTAATAGTATCATTGTATTATATCATTCTTAAAAAATTCAAAAGTGTCAAATTTATACTTTTCTGAAAGGCTATGATCTAACAATTAAAATGATTGCTCATTTATATTTCTAGTACCACTAGTTCTATAGATATGGGCAATAGAAAATGCCTCTATACAACATTTGAGACAGCCAAATTATCAAAGTGGCTAGATATGCATCATTCCCAAGTTAGGCTACCAGATGCTACTGGTGATCTAAAGTCTTAAATCTCAAAGTTTTGTTTCAAGAGAACTTCTGCTACTGCAATGATGCCATTTTGAGTAGAAATAAAGGTCCAGTTACTCATTATCCTCAGGAAATAGCTCCTTTTGCACTATTCACGTCTACCGCATACCTATGACAGGGGACACAAACAGGAATACATCCAAATTCCAGCCAGGAACCACTGAATGAAGTCTTAATAGCCCCAGTCCAGTTGATACTAGGTCTCAGTAGCCTTAGTCAAGCTATGTCATGACTTATTACACACAAGTACCTTGTGTCTTTCACACCACACTAAGCTGTTTTTAGGGGACTGCTCCAAGTGTAATTGTTGCTAGTACCAGTGTGCCGCAGTCGGTCACAAAAGCTGATGAAACTGCTCCTTATTCCTTGTCAGTCACTGTACCACTAACCAGTACCTGGAAGAGAGTGAAAAACAGTTAATATTTGATATTGTGAAGATAAATATGAGTGCAACTTCAACAGAGAAACTGAATATTGGCACAAGCATGCAGGAATGCAATGCCGAGAACAGGTCCATCAACGTCTATCTGTGAAGAAATGATTACTTTACAGATAATGCAAATTACAGCCTTACATCCACAATTCATCCGCATAACAATGGTGTAGTGGAGAGAGCAAACAATTGCCAGTACATGAAAGTTCATCTCTCCGAATAAGCATCTCATTCCTTCGGTCAAATTCAAAGAAAATGAGGAATATAAAAACAAACCCTGCAAAATACTGATAAATATTAAGCACAACCTGCTGTCAAAGGACTTGAACACTTAAAGATATCTGCAATACAAGAAAACACATTCTACCAAGTCAATTCACTAGTTTGGACTTACTTGACCCTTGTCAATCAATATCCTTGGGTCATAATACAGATCATGGTCATTACAAATGTAGATGAAATTACCTCCCTTGAACTGTATTTTAGTATTACAACACATATGAACTGTGCAATCATGCAGAAAAATCCTATAAATAATTTCTAATTGTATAAAAGTGAAATAGATTAACCAAAACAGTGAACAAATCAATATCTGGCACTGAATTATGTCTTCAATCACTGCGGCTGACTTCAAATTCTATATGTGCTACACCAGATGCTTTGTAACGTTGATCTAAGTCTAAATTTTGAAAATATTATCATTTTTTATGTCATTTATGAATAAAAATTAATGAACTGTCAACTAAAAACATTTACTTAAGTCTTCACTTGTATTGAAAGAGTGTTTTCAGTGAAATTCCACAAGTTTCCAGTTACTGCGGCTGCCTGTATGAAAAATTCACAAGCTTAGTACATGTGAACTGACTGATTTCACAATAAAAACACTGTCATTGAACAATAAAAAGTCACCAGATACTACATATTTACACCTCAAAACATGAATGGGTGCATGGAACAGAAAACAGTAAACAATTTAATGCAAAATAGTAAATAAACACTGAAAATAACCTTGACCAGACTTGCCGGTCTTCCCGGACACCTATCATAAAGTAGAGGAAAACTGCCTTTGCCATCTCAAATACATGTCTAGTACTTTGCGAATACTTACAACCAAGCAGAAGACAGTCTAAAAAGACCCTCTGGCCTGAAAATTTCCTCCGGCTCAGACATTTCAGCCCATCAGTGTGGGCAATATCAGGTACAAAGATCAAATGCTCTGCAGTCAAATTCTGCGGTACATGACATAAGTCAAACTAAATCTATTCAACTGGGTCCAGCAATCAAATAAGGTGGCAGACAAAGTATCCCAGCTTACCGGTAAGTGTTATGTGCAGTGTTGCATCTACAAAGTTGGTCTTTGATTAATACCACACATCCCACCAACTGCTCACTGTGACAGCCCTGCCCAAATGTGGCATCTCTGAATTTCTGGAATTGATATTGCAAATGTTTTTCTGTATTTTTTTCTTTCAAATATCCATCAATTTAAACCCCCATATATAAACTTAGCTGCACTTGATACCAAAAATATCTCTGGGCTAATTTTAAATGACATGCTAAAGTGAAAGTAGCCATTTCCCAGTTTTCAGAAAAATATTACATATTTTTATTATATAATATGAAATAATATAAAGAAAATTCATAATTATATATAATTTCTGCAATTCACATGTTCTTACAGCATCTGTCTGCACTGTGACCAAGTTTCATAAAGATATCTTTGAAAACAATTCAAAAAATAAACAAGTTATTCAATTTCAAACAAAATTACCACTGTTCAAACTTCCTTTTTATTTCTGGCCCCAAACCAAATTTTTTTTTTTTATTTTTTTTATATAAACACTATGCCAGGTGGTTATTTTTTCTGACATCCCAATCAAATAAAACTAACCTGTTCTGAATAATATCATCCAAGTGCAACATTTTAAGCTCCAGTAAACTATAGGTTGACCGGCATTTTTTTCACCATTTCAGGTCAAAGTTATGAGTATGAATAATCTCTGAAAATGGTGAACCAGCAAAATCCTACTGTAAACAAGCAGGCAACTAATAAATTTTCTGACATAAAAACTTCTTTAAAATTATCATTTTCATTGCTATTTTGGTCTCTCTTTTCAATAAATCCTCTTTTTTTTTTATTTTTTATTAAAAAAATTTAAAATATCATCACCAAAAAAACAAAACTATTTTATTTATAACATCTTTTTTTTGGGGGTAAACCAGGGGCAAAAAACTTGGTTTTAGGCCTATTTAACCAAGATTTTTGTTTGAACTCAATAAAAATTATCAGACATGACCTCTTGAGTATTATGAACAAGTGTGCAAAGTTTGAAGTCTTAGTCATGAGTATTGATGAAGTTAGAGCCTTTCATCTAATACAAGTATATTCAGCTCTCAAGCCAGACTGCGGCTTGACCGAACTGAGAAATTCAAAAAGTTAAACTGCAATAACTTTTTTTATTTGTAGGAATTTTTTCATCTGGTAAAAAGCAATCTGTTCAGTTTATCAAAGTCTACTAGAAAATACTTTCACATCTTAGCTGGATGCAATATTTTTGGAAATTTTCTTTTTGACCCAATACATGATAAAAATGACACGTTATGTAATAGTATCATTGTATTATATCATTCTTAAAAAATTCAAAAGTGTCAAATTTATACTTTTCTGAAAGGCTATGATCTAACAATTAAAATGATTGCTCATTTATATTTCTAGTACCACTAGTTCTATAGATATGGGCAATAGAAAATGCCTTTATACAACATTTGAGACAGCCAAATTATCAAAGTGGCTAGATATGCATCATTCCCAAGTTAGGCTACCAGATGCTACTGGTGATCTAAAGTCTTAAATCTCAAAGTTTTGTTTCAAGAGAACTTCTGCTACTGCAATGATGCCATTTTGAGTAGAAATAAAGGTCCAGTTACTCATTATCCTCAGGAAATAGCTCCTTTTGCACTATTCACGTCTACCGCATACCTATGACAGGGGACACAAACAGGAATACATCCAAATTCCAGCCAGGAACCACTGAATGAAGTCTTAATAGCCCCAGTCCAGTTGATACTAGGTCTCAGTAGCCTTAGTCAAGCTATGTCATGACTTATTACACACAAGTACCTTGTGTCTTTCACACCACACTAAGCTGTTTTTAGGGGACTGCTCCAAGTGTAATTGTTGCTAGTACCAGTGTGCCGCAGTCGGTCACAAAAGCTGATGAAACTGCTCCTTATTCCTTGTCAGTCACTGTACCACTAACCAGTACCTGGAAGAGAGTGAAAAACAGTTAATATTTGATATTGTGAAGATAAATATGAGTGCAACTTCAACAGAGAAACTGAATATTGGCACAAGCATGCAGGAATGCAATGCCGAGAACAGGTCCATCAACGTCTATCTGTGAAGAAATGATTACTTTACAGATAATGCAAATTACAGCCTTACATCCACAATTCATCCGCATAACAATGGTGTAGTGGAGAGAGCAAACAATTGCCAGTACATGAAAGTTCATCTCTCCGAATAAGCATCTCATTCCTTCGGTCAAATTCAAAGAAAATGAGGAATATAAAAACAAACCCTGCAAAATACTGATAAATATTAAGCACAACCTGCTGTCAAAGGACTTGAACACTTAAAGATATCTGCAATACAAGAAAACACATTCTACCAAGTCAATTCACTAGTTTGGACTTACTTGACCCTTGTCAATCAATATCCTTGGGTCATAATACAGATCATGGTCATTACAAATGTAGATGAAATTACCTCCCTTGAACTGTATTTTAGTATTACAACACATATGAACTGTGCAATCATGCAGAAAAATCCTATAAATAATTTCTAATTGTATAAAAGTGAAATAGATTAACCAAAACAGTGAACAAATCAATATCTGGCACTGAATTATGTCTTCAATCACTGCGGCTGACTTCAAATTCTATATGTGCTACACCAGATGCTTTGTAACGTTGATCTAAGTCTAAATTTTGAAAATATTATCATTTTTTATGTCATTTATGAATAAAAATTAATGAACTGTCAACTAAAAACATTTACTTAAGTCTTCACTTGTATTGAAAGAGTGTTTTCAGTGAAATTCCACAAGTTTCCAGTTACTGCGGCTGCCTGTATGAAAAATTCACAAGCTTAGTACATGTGAACTGACTGATTTCACAATAAAAACACTGTCATTGAACAATAAAAAGTCACCAGATACTACATATTTACACCTCAAAACATGAATGGGTGCATGGAACAGAAAACAGTAAACAATTTAATGCAAAATAGTAAATAAACACTGAAAATAACCTTGACCAGACTTGCCGGTCTTCCCGGACACCTATCATAAAGTAGAGGAAAACTGCCTTTGCCATCTCAAATACATGTCTAGTACTTTGCGAATACTTACAACCAAGCAGAAGACAGTCTAAAAGACCCTCTGGCCTGAAAATTTCCTCCTCCGGCTCAGACATTTCAGCCCATCAGTGTGGGCAATATCAGGCACAAAGATCAAATGCTCTGCAGTCAAATTCTACGGTACATGACATAAGTCAAACTAAATCTATTCAACTGGGTCCAGCAATCAAATAAGGTGGCAGACAAAGTATCCCAGCTTACCGGTAAGTGTTATGTGCAGTGTTGCATCTACAAAGTTGGTCTTTGATTAATACCACACATCCCACCAACTGCTCACTGTGACAGCCCTGCCCAAATGTGGCATCTCTGAATTTCTGGAATTGATATTGCAAATGTTTTTTCTGTATTTTTTTCTTTCAAATATCCATCAATTTAAACCCCCATATATAAACTTAGCTGCACTTGATACCAAAAATTATCTCTGGGCTAATTTTAAATGACATGCTAAAGTGAAAGTAGCCATTTCCCAGTTTTCAGAAAAATATTACATATTTTTATTATATAATATGAAATAATATAAAGAAAATTCATAATTATATATAATTTCTGCAATTCACATGTTCTTACAGCATCTGTCTGCACTGTGACCAAGTTTCATAAAGATATCTTTGAAAATAAACAAGTTATTCAATTTCAAACAAAATTACCACTGTTCAAACTTCCCGCTATATCAGTTTGGGGGGCGGGGGGGGGGTTTTAACCAAGATTTTTGTTTGAACTCAATAAAAAATTATCAGACATGACCTCTTGAGTATTATGAACAAGTGTGCAAAGTTTGAAGTCTTAGTCATGAGTATTGATGAAGTTGGAGCCTTTCATCTAATACAAGTATATTCAGCTCTCAAGCCAGACTGCGGCTTGACCGAACTGAGAAATTCAAAAAGTTAAACTGCAATAACTTTTTTATTTGTAGGAATTTTTTCATCTGGTAAAAAGCAATCTGTTCAGTTTATCAAAGTCTACTAGAAAATACTTTCACATCTTAGCTGGATGCAATATTTTTGGAAATTTTATTTTTTGACCCAATACATGATAAAAATGACACGTTATGTAATAGTATCATTGTATTATATCATTCTTAAAAAATTCAAAAGTGTCAAATTTATACTTTTCTGAAAGGCTATGATCTAACAATTAAAATGATTGCTCATTTATATTTCTAGTACCACTAGTTCTATAGATATGGGCAATAGAAAATGCCTCTATACAACATTTGAGACAGCCAAATTATCAAAATGGCTAGATATGCATCATTCCCAAGTTAGGCTACCAGATGCTACTGGTGATCTAAAGTCTTAAATCTCAAAGTTTTGTTTCAAGAGAACTTCTGCTACTGCAATGATGCCATTTTGAGTAGAAATAAAGGTCCAGTTACTCATTATCCTCAGGAAATAGCTCCTTTTGCACTATTCACGTCTACCGCATACCTATGACAGGGGACACAAACAGGAATACATCCAAATTCCAGCCAGGAACCACTGAATGAAGTCTTAATAGCCCCAGTCCAGTTGATACTAGGTCTCAGTAGCCTTAGTCAAGCTATGTCATGACTTATTACACACAAGTACCTTGTGTCTTTCACACCACACTAAGCTGTTTTTAGGGGACTGCTCCAAGTGTAATTGTTGCTAGTACCAGTGTGCCTGAGTCGGTCACAAAAAGCTGATGAAACTGCTCCTTATTCCTTGTCAGTCACTGTACCACTAACCAGTACCTGGAAGAGAGTGAAAAACAGTTAATATTTGATATTGTGAAGATAAATATGAGTGCAACTTCAACAGAGAAACTGAATATTGGCACAAGCATGCAGGAATGCAATGCCGAGAACAGGTCCATCAACGTCTATCTGTGAAGAAATGATTACTTTACAGATAATGCAAATTACAGCCTTACATCCACAATTCATCCGCATAACAATGGTGTAGTGGAGAGAGCAAACAATTGCCAGTACATGAAAGTTCATCTCTCCGAATAAGCATCTCATTCCTTCGGTCAAATTCAAAGAAAATGAGGAATATAAAAACAAACCCTGCAAAATACTGATAAATATTAAGCACAACCTGCTGTCAAAGGACTTGAACACTTAAAGATATCTGCAATACAAGAAAACACATTCTACCAAGTCAATTCACTAGTTTGGACTTACTTGACCCTTGTCAATCAATATCCTTGGGTCATAATACAGATCATGGTCATTACAAATGTAGATGAAATTACCTCCCTTGAACTGTATTTTTAGTATTACAACACATATGAACTGTGCAATCATGCAGAAAAATCCTATAAATAATTTCTAATTGTATAAAAGTGAAATAGATTAACCAAAACAGTGAACAAATCAATATCTGGCACTGAATTATGTCTTCAATCACTGCGGCTGACTTCAAATTCTATATGTGCTACACCAGATGCTTTGTAACGTTGATCTAAGTCTAAATTTTGAAAATATTATCATTTTTTATGTCATTTATGAATAAAAATTAATGAACTGTCAACTAAAAACATTTACTTAAGTCTTCACTTGTATTGAAAGAGTGTTTCAGTGAAATTCCACAAGTTTCCAGTTACTGCGGCTGCCTGTATGAAAAATTCACAAGCTTAGTACATGTGAACTGACTGATTTCACAATAAAAACACTGTCATTGAACAATAAAAAGTCACCAGATACTACATATTTACACCTCAAAACATGAATGGGTGCATGGAACAGAAAACAGTAAACAATTTAATGCAAAATAGTAAATAAACACTGAAAATAACCTTGACCAGACTTGCCGGTCTTCCCGGACACCTATCATAAAGTAGAGGAAAACTGCCTTTGCCATCTCAAATACATGTCTAGTACTTTGCGAATACTTACAACCAAGCAGAAGACAGTCTAAAAAGACCCTCTGGCCTGAAAATTTCCTCCGGCTCAGACATTTCAGCCCATCAGTGTGGGCAATATCAGGTACAAAGATCAAATGCTCTGCAGTCAAATTCTGCGGTACATGACATAAGTCAAACTAAATCTATTCAACTGGGTCCAGCAATCAAATAAGGTGGCAGACAAAGTATCCCAGCTTACCGGTAAGTGTTATGTGCAGTGTTGCATCTACAAAGTTGGTCTTTGATTAATACCACACATCCCACCAACTGCTCACTGTGACAGCCCTGCCCAAATGTGGCATCTCTGAATTTCTGGAATTGATATTGCAAATGTTTTTCTGTATTTTTTTCTTTCAAATATCCATCAATTTAAACCCCCATATATAAACTTAGCTGCACTTGATACCAAAAATATCTCTGGGCTAATTTTAAATGACATGCTAAAGTGAAAGTAGCCATTTCCCAGTTTTCAGAAAAATATTACATATTTTTATTATATAATATGAAATAATATAAAGAAAATTCATAATTATATATAATTTCTGCAATTCACATGTTCTTACAGCATCTGTCTGCACTGTGACCAAGTTTCATAAAGATATCTTTGAAAATAAACAAGTTATTCAATTTCAAACAAAATTACCACTGTTCAAACTTCCCGCTATATCAGGCCTCAGACCACAGTTATTTTTACTATATGTTCTATATAAACACTATGCCAGCTGGCAATTTCTCTGACATCCCAATCAAATAAAAACTAACCTGTTCTGAATAATATCATCCAAGTGCAACATTTTAAGCTCCAGTAAACTATAGGTTGACCCGGCATTTTTTTTCACCATTTCAGGTCAAAGTTCATGAGTATGAATAATCTCTGTAAATGGTCGGAACCATGCAAAATCACTACTGTAAACAAGCAGTCAAGTAATATTTTCTGACATAAAAACTTCAATAAAATTATCATTTTCATGCTATTTTAGGTCTTCTCTTCCAATAAATGCCCTTTATCCTATATCTTTCATTCAAAAATTATAAATATCCAGCATCAAACACAAGCACTATTTTACCTATAACTGCTTCCGTATTGTGGTCAACCAAGGGCAAATAACTGTGGTCTGAGGCCATCTTTTAAAAGGACCATTCTGGGCTGGTGTCGCTAACGGTTAAACTAATACAACGCCATATACACCAGTTTAAAACAACATAATGACCAGATAGGCTCACTTCCAAGATCAACTATAATGAGTGTCAATGATTTACGATTTAAAACAAGAGAATTAGCTTCAACTAACAATTAATGCCGGTATAGGCAGCTGGAGCTCCATGAGTACCCCCATAAACATAGATATCATTTAGTAAAATAGTAAAGCAATTCCAATACAATTTTTAAAGGTGAAATTCATCACCTAGATCTATATGTTGTACCTAATACCATACTGGGAGACATACCGCCAAACCGCGGAACACCTTGGAAATATGAATAGCCGGTAAATCCCACACATATCAAGAGCCTGATATTTTACAAAGTCTCTGTGGTTTTAGTTGTAATGATCAATGGTAAAAATCAAATAAGAACACAAAGGTAATATTTAAATCACATGCATAAGTACTCTATGTCTGGGCTTTATGTGAAACTGGAAATGGGCAGTGATGTCTATAGACTGTACAGTTACACCGATACAATTTTTCGAACTTTTCAGGTCTGGTCACTAAACCAACCCATGCGTATTTAGCATCATTCAAGGCTTGAAATTTTATAATGTATATCTTTATATTGACGAAACAGTCTTTCTTTCTGAGAATTGCAAGGTTATTTTACAAGGTTGTTGATGTTACGCCGTTAGATGAAAGCAAACATTGTCCTTTGAAATTTTTAGAACCGTCGATGAGTTGATATATTGGTGAATCAAAATTGTACTTAATATTCGAACGAGATTGTTTTTTTATCAATGTCCTGTTAAGTCTATTAGACAATTTGTGTACACTAAGACGGCTTCTCCGATGGTGAGTGTTTTCACCTCTGTAATAAAGTAATAGCCTTTCTTTATGTCAGCAACAGAGGTATACATCCACTTTAACCATTAATAAGATTATTGGTAGATGATCTTTTTATTTTCATCTAATTATAAAAAGAAAACTGTACTCACCCAATTACATCTTGATTTTAAGCTCTATACAAAGAAAGGCTTAATTGTTTTGTTAAAGGTCAACCGTGATGTCTATATGTACATTTGATCTACAGTGTTTGAATTACTAAGTAAACTATACATATCGCTATTAGCTTGTGATACAATATGAATTTTACATTTCGTTAGGTAAAGGACAATGAGAGAAGTACAATGACTAAGAACCATAACTCGAGGTAACGCAAAACTATGAAAGTGGTTGTCCGAAAATAATTCCATAACACATTCAATGGATTGTCTAAATATTTCACACAGTGGTATAGGACATTTACAGGATGAGCATGATCAAAAACCATAACTCTTCCTTGTCCAGTTTTTTAATTAAATTTGATATTGTACGGTTCGAACGAAAACAATAAAATTATTCAAAAGATTGATTTAATATTTAACACAGTGGTAGAGGATATTTAAAGGAAGTGTCAAGCTGACTTGTCAAGATTTTACTTTTACTTTTACAATGTTTTTCCCATTGACAAAATTGAAGACCTTAAGACCAGGGCGTTAGTCTAGGGAGCATCCATCGCTTTCAGCATTTGTTAATTTTGATATCATCATTTTTGATAATCTAAACTCAGTAAAATACGTTTGTAAATAATCAAAGACAAGTATAACATCGCAATACGTATATTTATAAAGGTTCTGATGATGTTACTTTAACATTTAAGTTTTGCTCTTGCGTAAATTGCCCTTATCGGACTGGTTTGTACCTTATAATCTTATTAGTTTTAGGGAAAGCATTACGGGCCAAAGACACAAGAAGAAAGTTTTAACGAAGGAGGACTCCCATAAACGTATTGCGCGATAAGGCATTTTTAATTGAAGTGACATATGTTATCTTTACTAACATTTTCTGTCCAACATTCATTTTTCGTAGAGTGTTTATAGAGCTACAACTATCTCCATAAGGCTGAAACTGGACACTGTATGAAGCATTAGCTCCGTCGTGTACTAGAACGTAACCAACATATTTCCCACTTAAAGGTACATGTGAACCGAACCTAGATGAAGTCCTTCGGCCGGGCTCTGAACTCTCCGGGGACAGAATTGTATCCGCTTGCCTTCATTGAGAGAGAGACGTCAGTGGGAACACAATAGTTTGGCCCTTGACTTAGATTCCGATCATCTGGGTTATATGCAGTAAATGCTACATGTGGCACATCTCTGGTACTTGAAACTAAAATGTCAACAGAAAACAAATAAAATAACTCTAGTATAAAAGACATATCAAATCATACAATGCATCCCATGAAAAGATGATTGACTGGTTTACATATGTCAGATATTTTCATGTGAAGTAAATGATATATACTATTACAAATGTTCGTTTTAGTTTTAGGATGTACCTTGAAGAGGCATACCCTAAAAACTTAATGCATTTAAAATAACTTAAACATCCCCAACTATTTAAACCATCGGGTATTGGAAAACCGATATACATTTTACAAAGAGTGAAAAAGTGATATCGGGTCGTGGTCATAAGAGTTAATATGAACTGCAAATAGTAATGAGGAGCATTTATGGTGAAGTGGCAACAGAGGGCGCCATATTCATGATAAGTCTTCTTCCTGTAAGGGAACGACTAGCTGAGTCCTAAAGTACCTCTCTTCTACTGCAGACGTTTTTCCAGATGGGAAATCCATTCAAAAGTGCATATTTGAAGTGCTCTTTTATGCATACTGTACATGCACTGGTAAAGGGCACTTCCAACAGCACCGCCCGGTTTAAACGGCTGTCACGCGACATTATTGTTGTATGGGGCATGGGTTCAACCAAAAGTCTGAGGGGTTTGGGCTGTATGGTTAATGTGGCAAACTTCAATATGCTGCTTCTGCACACCACTAGCGGTGTGCGGTGCATTATCATGGTGTACGGTGATCCCCCTGCACCCAAGACATAGGTGGCTTTTAGTAGTAGTGATTAACATCAATAACCACTGCTGACTAATCTATAATACCTTTATAAGGGTTGTGGCAAAACTTTCATTCTTCATGTTGCATTTTGGGGTCAACCTTCGATATATAACGTATAACTTCCTACCCGCACCAGTATTGATAAGTGCAGTTGTCATATAGTTTCAATTTTGATATGTAACTGCAGTTTTGCGGTCAACCTTCAATAAACATGTGTAATTTCATACCTGCACCAGTATTGTTAAAATGCAGTTGCCATTACTTTCTCAAATTTCCAGAAATTTTCTCCAGAGTCTGACTAAATGGTTCTAGTATAGTCTTGATCTCTTGACGTTATCGGCAAGAACTTCTCTTTGTATTTCTTTTCCATTAGTTCCATTTAACTTCTAGTCTAGTCATCCTCTCTAGTACATATCCATACTCTGTATTCTGTTCACTTATTGTTGGGCGCAGACAAACCACATTTAATGTCACGAAAAAGCAACAACAAAACACACTGTTGAAACATCTTGTTTTGTGTCTGGAACGGATGAAACAGTTGGAAACAAAATTCAAGTTTTCTAATTTTCTTTCTTGAAGGAAGAAGGAAGATATGTCCGAATGTGACAATGAAAATGTCAGAGGAAAATCTTTTGTACTTTCTACACAAAGATGAAACTATGGTGCACAATTTGTACGTATTCAAACAAATGTACACATGTCTAGTTACATCTGATAAGCACTGTACGGTATGACATGCACGTTCTACATATACAACATCGCAAAATAGTGTGGAAAAGAATACCAGTGTCAAAAAAAGCCAAACAAAATACTCCACCACAAGGACGGTTATTTTGCCAAATGGTGGACGCTAATTTCTCAATCTTATACAGACAGTTAGATCGTGAAGCTTCAACTGTTAAACCTGTTACAGCTTACAATGTATTGGGTACTATTTTTTTCTATTATACACTTTTACGAAATAAAAAGGTACTGCCTTATTCACACATCGAAACTAAAGTCAATTCATAGGATTGTTGTCAGTATAGAACATTTACCAGAATACACACGCATATATCACTGCATGCGTTATATGCACAATCTAATATTATCTGTCAATTGATGTACTCAGTACATGTCACACCAAATATGTCCACATTGCATATCTTATGTATGCTGGCATAGTACAGTGTGAACAAATTTTACAAAATATCCCAAGAAATACTAGTTTAACAAGAGCTGTCCTCACAAGTGACAAATGTCCCAAAAGAGGTATCCCACAGTATGTGACCGTTGTAGACCGGTACTTGCACATAACACTTAATATCTCCATGTGCTGAACATTTTCCCAATTCATTTTAAAGTTATATTACCTTCAAAATGGTAACATTGGTTTATAGTTAAGAATGATCCTCAAAACACAGTGGATGCTTTAAAAACATATAAGAAATAAGTTTTACCAAGTTATTTCTGTTATTGACAAATACAAATTATCTTAATCTTAATAACCTGAAGGGTGGATTTTTTTTTTTGACTAAGATAGTCAAAAAGATTTTTTTACAGATTTCCTCTATATTCAATGTGAATGAAACTGTTATACAGATCGTTATTTTTGGGTTATAACTATGGCAATGTTTATTATTCTAGGAGTATAAATCATTGATTAATGTTTTATCTAAAAATTTGATGGTCATAAGAAGGTAATATGACTTTAAAATTCTACAATGTATAAGAGAACTACGCTCTGGACATAACAGGATCTAAATCTCCAACTTCCAAACCCCTACTTTGAAAACCCCAAATAAGTTAGGTAAATATCATTTCTCTGTGAAACTATGTTCCCTTACGGCTCCTAGATACTTTTGCTTAGAAGAGAGGCGGTGAACAGATTAGAAATGATCTCAAAGGATCAAAGCTCGAGTTTTTATTAGACATAATAGTGATGATCTTTAAAAGAGGTATCAACAAACATTTTCTCTCATGTTTCATCATACCATCTATTAAAGCTCAGGGGTTAGGACCTGCACTACCTGCACGGCAGTCTATAAAAGTTAAGTTACATGGTAGAAATTCTGTATCATTTGTCCCATGTGGTAGAGGAGAGACATAGTAGAGTCCTAATCCATTCCTGTGAAGACACTGGACAGATGCTAGTTTAGGACCTTAGCCGTTTCGGCATCAGCCTCGATCCATTTCCATCTGAATATGTCCATAAAGTACTTGTTTGATAAAATTCCGTTTAAAGAACACGTTCCTTGGTGGTCAATTTTTCGGATAATGCCAAAATTGCCTCTAAAAGCTTGATAACCTTGTAACAAGATTTATTTTGGTAGTTCGTGGGTCGATATCTTCTTTCAACAGAATAACCTAGGTGAACTTCCCACCTTGTCAAGTTCAAGTTAAATAGTTCCACTTTATGCTGTGATATTGGCTAAATATATTCTAAGTCTAAGATGCAAGTGATTTCAATGTTGAGAATGTGAAGTAAAAATGCTCATGTCATAGAAACAAAAATAATGTGCTAAGCAGTAGAGCACCCATAAGAAATGTTGGTCGTCGATATTCGTCTTCTTTAAACTTGGTAGGCCATATTATTTTCACTAAAACCTTCTGTCCGACGTTCATGCTTCGTGAGCGCATTCACAGCACAGAAGCTGTCGCCAACAGATTCATACTGGACACTGTGGGCGATGTTTGTTCCGTCGTGCACAAGAGTGAAGCCCACATAGTTATTATGTGTGTTGCATACATGAACTGAAAATGAGTAAAGTCCGTCAACAGGGGCTGTAAACTCTCCAGTAGACGAACTGTAATACGCTTCCTTCGTTAAGAAGAACGCTTTTGAATATAACGGTTCGACCGGGGTTAGGTTTGTGCCGGCTGGCCCATACGCAGAAAATGTACTTCGCACGTCTTTGGTTCCTGAAACTGAATGATAATAATAGCGATAATCGTGAAAATTGATATCAGTAAACTCTCTGTACTAAGACCATCTTTCAGACGGCAGTGTATTACCTTTAAAAAGATAAAAACGAATATACTCGAGCATATTTTTCTCTGTCTCTAGATATTTTTCTCCATGTTGTTTACATTAAATTCCATCCGAACCAGTTTTTCAAGCAATTGTTCATCGTATGAAAAATTTTGGAAAAAAGTGGTTCAGGTGCTGCCAAACAAACGTTACTAAATTTAATTAAACCAAGACGGCACCACTTAATTTGAAAAATTTCATTGTGCGGTTCTCGTTAAAGCTGTAAAGCGATTGGGTCAAACAATATCGTCTTTCCCTAATAATGATCCCAAGAGTAATATAAAAAAGGACGACTCAGATTTTTCCATTCACTTGAAGTTTAACTTATGACCAATTTAATATCTTTTGGAGTACATGTCATAGGAGTAACAATTGTGATACAGAAGACATAATCCTTCAGTACAACAACTATTACTGGAAGGAGTTTATATTCGCTGTACTTGCAAAGTTTTTGATCATGCTTCAAAGATGTTACCTTCCACAAGACAAAGGACAATGTTTCCTAAATCAGTCATTATGTCAGCATAGAGCAACTGAAACCAACCATTTGACCTATATGTGATTCGGGTCTGATTCAAATGGCAATTTTGAATACAGAACCCAGTGTAAAAGCACGCCCGGTAACCCAACAACTACCTCGTTAAAAGGAGGGGTATCGCGAAAACGTTCTGATGTCACATCCGAGATGGGCTAGACTTGAAAATCGACTGTTGGTTTACTTTATAATGGGGCACACCCTGCAACTAGTTGATTAATTTATCAGAATATTTGGACTATGCTAAATGCACGTAAATAATAGGAAATTAACTTTCCGAGGGCAACATTTACCGAAAAATGTCTCTTGGCGCAAAGAGAAAAAGCCAGTGAATATAGCGACTATCTGTAATAAATCACTGTAAAAGAGTTGCTTTTGTACGTTAGACGACACGTCTTTCTTCACCTTTTTATCGATTTCTACTGCTGTTTCAGTTGAAACATGTTTCTCAAAATTAAGCCCAAGTTGAGACCCTTACATAAAGTGTACCTACTACTATAACTGGCCAGAATACAGTGAAATTCCAGGAATTATAAATCCAAGCTTAGCTGTGCAATTGTCAGCTTGTTACACCTGGACAAATTCATTGACCCTTTCAGTGATTTATACATACAGTGTATAAATACTTGCCTAAACATCTGGGTAGCAATTTGAGAAAATCTGTTGCAAATGTTGGTGAGCTTTGTTTTACGATACCAATACATATATGGTTATATTAAGATATTAAAAGCGTTTGAAATGCTTGATTATTTGGTGGCGTATAATTCAAAATATACAGATAAGCTCGGCAGAATTTTATACTGGAACCTTTTGGTCTGACTAATGGTTCTAAAATAAGTTTTTGAAGAACTTGATTTTTCACCGGACCTGAGAGCGAGCGACTTTAATTAATGCAGGTAAAATAGACTCAAGGCTACCGGAAGTACCAGTTCGTTGAAATAGTGGTACAAATCTGGTAATACACTGTCTTTCACAAATCTGGATTTTGAACTTTTGAGATTGACTTTATCAGCTTTTATGAAAAGACCAAAAACCATTCATGTGTCCTTTTTATCAGAAAGTGAGGATCCATGCAAAATGAATTAAAAATCAATTAAAAGGGATAGAAAGTTGCTTATACACTTTTCCCTCGATTTCAAATTGTCGATGTCTTTATTCGATTCAGGAAAAAACTGCTATCAAGATATGTGCATTTGACATGTTTTAACTTCGTTTTATCGAAAGTATTTTGAAGAGTCAAAGCTCACAGTAGTTGATTTAAACAGAAAAGTATCGGTATTTATAAGAGGTTACAACAAATATTTTCTCTCATGTTTAGTCATACTTTCTCCTAAGGACCTACATTATCTCGGTCCGTAGAAAATCTATAAAAGTTTAGTTACCTGGTTGAAGTAGTACTCTGACACACTGCATCATTGGTGTCCATACAGAAGTGTCTTAATCCATTCCTGTAGGACACTGGATATATTCTGGTTTAGGAACTTAGCATTCTCGGCATCAGACTCACTTCAATATATTTTATTAAGTACCAATATGATAAGGGTCGGTTAAAGAACACTTTCCTTTGGTGTGATGTTTTCCGATAATACCAATACCGGTATTGACCTAATAGCTTGGTAAACTTGAACAATAGATATAACGGTTCGACCTCTTTGGATGATCGTAAAAGTCTTACTTACTGTACCTGGGGACAGAAGTAAAGCACATAATTATCCTAAAACAAATTCTATAGTAGTACTTAATGGGCCCTGCCAATACCTTCTTAAGCTGACATACCAACCATTTTATTACAATACCCAAATCTATCTAGGGGTGGTGCAGGGGTAGTTAAAAATAAAAGAAATATCACATGAGAATATTAGGACAAGGCTTACGGTTTAGCATATCGCCAGAATCCTGTGCTTGGATCTTTAATTTTTAGCTGGAATTTCTTGGAAACTTCTCTTATAAACCTCTGAAAAGCAATATATCAAACATCAGCGTGCAGCACCCATATTCAATGCTCTTATTCTTTTATTGTACTCAAACGGATTGAGGCGGTCCGTGGTAAAATAACAGTGTCAAAGGGGCATCTGGAGTTGTCGTCATCTCTGATAAAGAGCTCTGCTATTAATACTTATTGATAATTTATTCCAGAATAAAGGAGGCTTTGCTATGAATAGAGTGAAAGGTTAATGTTTGTAGATATCCCGTCTATCGGCGCATACTGTAAATTGCATTACCTCAGGACCACATTTAAATTTGTTCCTTATATCCGTTAATGTTAAAATAATAGTTTAATACTTTTGCTCATACATATTCAGCACTCACCCGTCAGCCCACTTTCAGTGCTTTGATTGTTAGTCATATAAATTACGCCTCTTGGATGTTCATTTTTCGCCGAAAGGCGGCAACGCCATCATGTTTTGATCGTATCGTCTGTCCAAGTCAGCATAAAACCCAGTGAAGCAAATCGATTGATAAGAAGTCCATTAGTTTTGAGTTATAGACTTAATAGCTATTTCTTGTGGATATAACTAAAAGTATCAAAGGGAATCAGTTGATGCCTTACTTGATAAGAGGACAATAAAAATTGCATAAGAACCACAAAGCTCGCAATCAGGATTAATATTTTCGACTTTGTTCTATCTTTTACATTCAGTAAGGAGTCAGCTGACAACGCGCAGTCTTAATTTCCCCCGCATCTTAACTTATGTATTTTTACCAGTTAAAAATATCAGTGACTGAAAACTTGGAAGAAACTTGCGGTCGGGAT
Source organism: Saxidomus purpurata (assembly GCA_022818135.1). NCBI lineage: Eukaryota > Metazoa > Mollusca > Bivalvia > Venerida > Veneridae > Saxidomus > Saxidomus purpurata. The sequence goes on along the minus strand of JAFMSR010000659.1, from coordinate 4,119 downwards.
GGTGCTTTTTCGACTTTGTTTGCTCTTTTTACATTCGTACAATAAGTCCAGCTGACAAAATATGATCTTAAATTTTCACAGCCTAACTTCTTTTTTACCACTGGAGTACCCGGTAGACTGAAACACTTTTTCCCGGTCAACCAGCTTCACGAGAGGTAAAATAAAAAAGTTAAGATCCGGGAAAGATAACATTATCTTTTGTTAGCTTAGTTCTAATGAATGTAAAAAGACAAAAAACTAAACTTTCACATAAACTCATATCTATCTATAGTGTTGACACGTTTAAACTTAGAATAGTTAAAAAGGTTCAAAAACACTATCGGAACATTTCTTTTAGTCTGTTTGTGACAATCTACTTAATCTAGACATTCAGCTTATCTGGTAAATGTATCTTTTTCTCTAGAAGGAAGAGGATGATATATTTGAAGATGAAAAGAAAGACTAAGACATTCACACGGAAGATGATACTTTGGTATATATATCTTAAGCAAGTTAATACTAAATCTATTTGACATGGTAAGATCTTCCAACAAGAAGCTGGACAGACAGTTCTATTCATGTCTCTACTGAGACAACCGAGTAACTCCGAAAATCTATGTATTTCATTCCTATATTGTTTTATCGATTTATGAGTTAAATTCGATTTTGAAGAAACTCTCATTTTTCGGTAAGCTCTTTTGGCGGGCAACAAGTTTCGATTCATTTGCAAGAAAATTGGAACAACCTTATTGCAGACAAGCAAAAGAAAATGTAATAGATATGTACAGCTAATTATGATTCTTTATCTAGGATAAATATTGTTATAGACTGGAGCTATATTCAAGTATTAGCCAGTGTTGAGTGCCATATAAATTTTGTTTTGGATTCTGTGCATTATGAATGCGACAAGTACACCGAGGGCAACGTGACATTCGCTGTCCCAATACAAAACAGATTTTTGCCTATTCAAGGTTGGGGTAATTGTGATCAAACCTTGATTAATCAGACTTTGAAACTAAAAAAGAAACATGGATTGTTCAGGAAATATGTCGTTTCAGGATATATCAAATAACTCTGTAAATGTAAGTGAAAAGTTATCTTTTATCGTCAATAAACTGGAAACCTGGACGAAAATGATAAAGATATATTGTCAGTTACAAAGTCCCTGACATCCAGCCTTTATGATACTATAAATAGGGTTGAACAGTTAGAGCGGGAAAAACCGGTGAGCGATATTTACTTCAAAATACTGGCATATCACAGTATCGACTTAGAAGCAAGATCCCGCAGGTCAAACTTAATATTTTATGGTCTGGCGGATCTTGGAAATGAGAACACGTACGATGTTTTGTCTGAATTCTTCAGTGACTATTTAGATCTGGATTTATCTGCCTTCTTCATTCAGCGCGTATTCATAGACTAGGTGCTATCAGTAGAGCTCACGCATATTCACAGACACCAAGACGGCCTATAATAGTGGCTTTCGAGATTTCAGGGACACGGGAATACATACTAGACAGAGCGAAATTCTTGAGGGCACGAGATTCGGTATTGACCGGGAACTATCCGAAGGAAATAGCGAATGCAAGGGAAAGATTGTGGCCGATTTTTCTAGAGAAAAAGAAATCTTTTAAAGATGCTAAAAATTGCTTATCCCGCAAAACTTATTGTCAACGGACGGGTGATTAACGACGATTTCCAAACTGGAACGATATCTGCAAAAAAGATAGAGTATGCTTCTGAGGACAATGTAGTGAAAGCTCCCGAGGTTGTAAATCAGAGCGTCTACTCAGTTGACACTGAAATTGATACTGTCTCAGCGCCTTCACAACAGTTGGAGATGACCAAAAAAATGCATACCACTGTATCAAATGAAACTTTTGAGCCCGGGAATGACAGTGCAGGAAGCTTTGTCTCAAACACGAATATACAGATGTCGGCAAACTCGACATCACAGCCACGGAGGTCGAGTGGTATTAAACATACAGTTGCGGTTGAAGGGTCAGCTTCTCAGAATCCTGATACTATTAGGCCTCTATCGTCTGCCTCTTCGTGTAACATAGGAAATAGCGCTAAATCCAGTAATCAGCCGGCCAGTAAAGATCCAGGTCGCATTGGATCATCTGCAACAGATAACGGAACGAGACAGATTAACGGGGTCAACGATCAAGCACAAGATTTTCAGAAACTGCTAGAAATGAAAAATAGAGTTATGGGGAGAGACGGTCATTAAATAGTGTATTATTAAATATCAATGGTTTGGTTAGTAAAAATGTAAATAAACTAGAATCTTCAGAGATGAAACAATATTTTGTTGAATGTGATTTGGTGTTTTTATTTGAGACATGGTCTAACGAATTGAGTAATATTGATGTGGAGGTTTTCTTTTTGTGTCTACATAGAACTGACAAACATATAAATAGTAAAAAGAAGTTTAGGGGGAATTGCTTGTTACATAAAACATAATTTTGATGCCATTTGTTACTTTATTTAAAATAGATAAAGATGACATTGTGGTTAAAATTCAGGAAAATATTTTTGGTATTATTAATGATGTTTATGTATGTTTGTGTTATGGCGTACCACAGGCAGCTCATGAGAATCAGACATTGATATACATATTTTTTGATAGGCTTTTAGAACATGTTGCTGAAATCGGCAATATTACGCACGACAATGTTTATTCCTGATCTTAGGAGACTTGAATAGCAGAATAGGCAGCAAATTAAACAGATTTCGTTGATGATGACACTATAAAATGTTAATAATACCCTTTTTTCTCCTGACTGATTATTCACCAGACTGTAATTACCTCATAAGCAAGGGTCTAGGGATTTTGAAACAAACCAGTATGGTACCCCATTTCTGGATTTTTACAGCAAACAGGACTTCTAGAATATTAAAAATGGATTGATAGGTTTAGATACGGGGGCTTGAAAATTTACATATGTAAGCCTGGGGGAGGTAGGGTAGTAGACTATGTTGTTTTCAGTGGCAACTTAATACCATTGTTTTCCTATTTCGAGGTTGAAGATCCAAATATCTTATCAGATCACCGCGTCGGGGGGTGCCTATTATTAATTCATGATACGTCTTTGGATGAAAATGATGTAAATTTGATACATGAAAATTGTGAAACATTTTTTCACAACAGCATATGTGGAAAATGGAGAGTGCCGATGAATATAGTCGTAGGTATAACCTTCCGATGATTTCCGTAATTTCTTGAATGATATATCAAATGTTTTAGAAAATTGATAAATATTTACGATATAGACACCAATATATTGTCAGTTTGTATGTTTACTAGGACAGTGTTTGGCTTCAAATTAATATTTAAGCAAAATTTACGAAAGCCTGACACCGAAGAAAACACTTAAGTGGAATTAATGGCAAAAATGGTTTGATGAAGAATGTAAGGAACAAATGGAAGGTATTTTACACCTATTTCTAAATATGTGACAGACATGAAAAGTCAAATATTAACAGGAACAAATATGTGTAAAACGTAGTCCGATTATAAAAATACGTTGAGAGCAAAAACGTTTAAATTTAGGAAAACAAAATACCAATACGTTGTTAGGTATAAAGATGACAAAGTGCCAAAGCATATTGGAAAATGTTAAAAGATGTATCTTAAAGAGATACGTCACCCCAAAACAGTTAATGCTTAGGACGGTAATTTTTTTTTGGTATTTTAATGCTATAAACAACTCCTGATGACTACTTTTTCCAGGCTGATGACGATGCGGATCGATTTTAATGAACGGTTTTTAAATGATGACCAGGGGCAATTGCGTTTAAGGGAGCTGGATGAGCCATTTCAAAGGACGAGATTTTTAAGGCTGGTAAAACACAGTCCGCAATGCTTCAGGTGGTGGACCTGATTTATGAGTGAATGAGCTATTTAAAACACGGTGCTGATAAGTTTTATTTCCTTATATAACTCTGGGTTTTTCTAGAAGTGTTTTGACAGGGTATTTTCCCAAACGTGGACAGAGGATCGACAGGGCCATGCCATAAAGCAAGTGGAGCATGTGGAGACGTTGGCAATTATGTGGGAATTACATTATTGAGTGCATTTGGGAAATTATTTATAAGGGTTTTAAATAATAGATTAAATTATTGGGCGGAAAATTA
>JAFMSR010000658.1:0-46371 GCA_022818135.1 Saxidomus purpurata | reverse complement strand
TCCACTGCCAAAATTCGGGGTTACATTAAAACTCGCAATAGACTAGGAATAACTGCTCGAAATTTATCCAATGGGATTTGTGAAGTTTATACAATGTAATGATAATACCGTTTCTTATGCCATACATGTAGTTAAATGTACACTATGGATACAAATATTCAAAAGTGGTATTGAATCTGTTGAAATGAATTCCGTCGTAGTAGACTAGTCAGTGTAGTGACCCTTAAACATGTTCAAAAAGTGAGAGATATATTGTCGAGTTATACAAGATTAACTACATGACAGTCAGCTAATAAATTAGGCATGTCGATAAAATCGGTTTTTCAAAACAGTTCTTGTATGTTAGAAAGGTTAGGAAGGTCGCTGTAAGACGCAGTCAACAGTGCTAATAGAAGAACAAAAGAGACGTTGTAAATCTACTGAAAAAATCTAAAAAATTGATCAAAAGGCATTCACGAACATAATAGCTCGTGACGAAACATGGATCCATTACCATCAAACCATCAGAAAAACTAGTAAAAAAATATGGGCTACGAGAAACAGCAGAAGGCCATCTGTAGCCAAACGCACTATTAGCGTTAAGAAAGTAATGTATATTGTTTTCTTCACTAGATGCGGAGAAGCTGTACTACAAGTGCCACATCTACTCGCAAAACAGTGACTTGAACTATGTACAGAGACCCTGTCTTGAAAAAAGTGTAAAAAGTATTAAACGGTCCTCGTCCAGTCCTTGGATTATCGCATATAATGCTATTGCATGATAATGCGCCTGTCAACATATCCCAGATTGTTAATAATTATTTTGCGGGCAAGAGGTTGACAGTACTTGCTTACTACCTGTATTCGCCTGACATTGCCGCATGTGACTTTTTCCTGTTCCAACGTTTAAGGACACATTTATAAGGTCGCCGTTTTCGCTCAAGTAATTCGATTGGTCCAGCCACTGTTTAGTATCTCCGCGGTATCGCCAAAAAAGACTTTTCTGACGCTTTCAATAATTGGTTAGAAATATTGAAAATGAGTATTCGTGCAAAGGGAAAATATTTTGAAACCGAAGTTAACGTTCTAATGTTGTGCTCTATAACGTAGTTGCGTTATATTATATATTATATATAACATTTATATTATAACGCCCATCGTATGTGCCTTTCTTGTGTCTGGTTTAACAATGTTTTTTCAATGAATAACAAGCAGTCATATGACGATTGTAAATATACTGTTCATATTGAGTTTTTAATGACATTATGTACACGTATCACTATATAAAAGTACAGCTTTTGGTCCTGTTTAAACATTTTGTTACGAAGACATCGTTCTTAAAACGTTTGTGTTTGAATGCCTCTAACATTTGCCTATCTTAGTTATTTATTTTCAGGATACATTGTAGTCATATCATGGTTGATAGTAATTTTGCAAATATTATAAGCAGTTTGAATTTATATATGTAATATGGTCAATTGCTTAAAACTCTAGTTCGATTCGTCATACCTTATTTTATAGCTGTTTTTAATCACCATGCATCGGGATACATAGATAATCATTCTAACACGACCCGCAACTTTTCCTGTATAAGTATAGAAGAAAACTGAGAATTTTTTTTTATTCTAACACTATCGAAAATCACCCCTATAAAGGCAGAGAAAGACCCGTACCATATACCTTACAAAGTATATAATTCTAGGCGCCCGGAACTATTTTTGACTGCTACAATTCCCTTCCTCGTAATTTCACACAACGTCCAGGAGTGTGCATACGCTAATACGCTTTGATTGGTATTTGTGTGAATGAATTCACGTGATGGAAAACAAATCGTAGTAAAATTTTCTACACCTCCAGTACCGCCAGCAATATCAGCAACAACGAAAATTATCTTTTTTTTTAAATAAAAACAGTCAAATTTTCACGAAATGCAAGGAATGCACGGGATACTAAAAGTTCAAGCTAGCGACTTCATGTAAACGCAGCAAATAACACCCCGTAGAACATATTTTGTTTAAATTCACTTTTTAGAATGGAAATAAATTTTACTTTTGAGTGATATACCGTGATTACATCAAGTTTTAGGTCTGTAATCGATTATATTACGATTACAAGTAATCGAGAATGGTTTATATTACTGGTTACTGTCGATTACTTGGCAAAATGTATTTGATAACAATCGATTACGGTTACCGATTTTGAGTAAACCATCCCTGGTGGGGGTTTATAGGAGACACCCAGTGGTTGGTCGGTCGGTCGGTCCGTTGCATTTTACTTGTACGGGGCATAACTTGAAAACTACAAGTTGTAATTCAATACGACTTCATACAATGGTCAAGCACATTTACAGAAAGTGCAATGCACAAGCAAGAACTTTACTAATAAACAGAGTTATAACCTTTGTCACTTTTCCTTGTCCGGAGCATAACTTGAAAACTGTTGGTTGGAATTCAATACCACTTCATACAATGGTCTAGCACATAAAGAGAAAGTGCAGTAAACAAGAACCATAACTCTATCTCGAATAATTACAGAGTTATTACCCTTTGTTACGTTTCCTTGTCCGGAACATAACTTGAAAACTGATGGTGAAATTCAATACAACTTCATACAATGGTTAAGCACAATTTAAGAAAGCGCTGTGTACAAAAACCATAGCTTTACCTTAAATAATGACCGACTTATTGCCTTTTGTTACTTTTCCTTGTCCGGAGCATAACTTGAAAACAACTTGTTGGAATTCAATTCAATACAATTTCAAACATAGCTGAGCATAACTTGCCTTTGTTTCTTTTCCTTGTCCGGAGCAGTACGTTAAAACTAATGGTTGGAATACAATACAATTTCATACAATGGTCAAGCACATTTACAGAAAGTGCAGTGCACAAAAAATAATACTTCCATCTTTACTAATTACAGAGTTATTACCCTTTGTTACGTTTCCTTGTCCGGAGCATAACTTGAAAATTGCCCGTTGGACTTCAAACAATGGTCAATCACAATGAGAGGAAGTGCACAAGAACCATGTATCTTGACTAATAAAACAGTTATTGCTCTTTGGTTTTTTCCTTGTCCGAAGCCTAACTTGAAAAATACTGGTTGGTTTTCAATATATCTTCATACAACGGTCAGGCATAATAAGAAGAAGTGAAGTGCACAAAAACTATAACTCTGTCTTGACAAATTACAGCGTAATTGCCAAGTACTGTAGCAGGGTCATTTTTTACAGCTCTTTACGTATTTCTCCTTGACTGGTTTTATTGTGTCATAAAAGCTAGGTTGAACAGTTGTTATGTAGTTCATTTGTACTTGTGAGTTTCAATCACTCTTTCCAGGAACTTGGCTTTTTTTATCTGAGTATTTTCGGTTTATTTGCCAATGAGATTGCGGCTTTAAGGTTAGGTGGTTATCATGTGATCCAGTAGTTTTGCAGTTACCGCCATGTTTCAATCTGGTCAAGATTTACATGGACAGTGCTCCAAGAAGTTTAATATGTTTAAACATTGTTTTTTAGAGGTTGAAGTCAGTGACTGGTTGTATTGGTTAGTATGATGTATTGTGGTTGTACTGGTTGATTTATTGAATTGCGTTATCGGTTGAAGTGAGTTTAATTGTTCACTTTGTGGAATTTGCGCGATGTGTCTCTATTTTCACAATATTTCATGAAGGCTTCTGAAATTACTGATCTACGACTGCCATTCTCTTTTCTATTAAACTGTTGCATGAATGTCCTGATATTAACATTACAGCACAGTTACAGCAGTTTCATCACAGTTCAAAGTTGGCCGAGAGTGGTAGTGGAGAAGTTGTATGGTGTAGAGTAGACTTTGTGTCTACTGTGTAGACAATACAGTGTACATGTCAGGATTCTTGTTTTACAAACAAGATATGTCATATTTTTTGTATTACATGTATTTTGGGATCAACTAGTTAGCAGAAGTATACCGTGTAAGTTTATTACTTGCTGGTACCGCTGGATGTCACTGAACACTCTATTTACATGTAATGTAATGTTTTAATACTTTTAACAGACTTTTGATAAATAGACTTAGATGTGTACATTATATTTAAATGATTAATTGCTTGAGTAAAGGGTCTATTTTATTTAAACTATAACAACGAAGATAAGTTTGAAGTAAGGGATATTTTTTGTCAATATGATATCTATGATATCATTGTGATATCTTGAATCGAACTGTATAATTGTAAGTTGTTATTACTGTATTTCAGACCCAGGATTTACATTTGTTATAAGATGTCAGATGGAACTTAGCTTGACTTTACTTGTGGTGATTTATTTAATAAATCTTTTGAACCTTTGAGAAGTTTTGTCAATTCTCGTGCCTGCTAGAGAACCATATCTCTTTTTTTTAATTTTTAAGGTATTTTGTAACTACTAACTTCTTCAGTTGATAAAGCGGTCTTTCGGGGGTATTAATCACATTTAGTGTTAGGTCAAGTTAATCTTGTCATGCCTGGTGAGTTTAAAATCGTTTTGAATACGCTTATTGTCAATACGTGTTCGTCGCTCAGTCACCATAACTTTAAGGTTCGCATAATTTTATGCATCGTGTCATTGAGTATATATTGTCTTCAACACAGATATCTGAAGTGGACGACAGTAATGAAAAAAAAACACATACTTGTATGGACACTCCAATGAGGACATACAACTTTTAGCACTCAATTGAGGACAATCCTTTCTGAATGGTTTTCTTTCAAAATAACTGCCCTAAGATCACAAACATATTTTTTACACCATACTTATAACTTTTAATCAACGATACTGTCATTACAAATAGACTGGAAAAAAGACACTCTATTGAGGACCCACCCCCACTGGTGTGTCTAACCTAATGGGGACATTCTGTGAACTGAGGACGCAGAACACACACTGGCTTTTGAGGACACACTGACAAATGCATCCAATTAAGGACACGGGTCAAAACACATTCTTCTGTGGACGTTGTTTAGTGATAAGTGAACTGGCAAGCTTTTGAGGACATAATAACTTCATAATAGGAAAACGTCTCGGGATGTCGAAAATCTAAGGTTTTGAAAAAGAGGACATCGATACTTAATGATGAGGTATATTTTTGTATATGTTTATATATTGCATAACGCCCACACGGAGGATTATAAGCCCTTTTCAACATTATGTCAGCTTTGTAGACGGGTAGTTTCTTAACAATCGTTCTCAATATCGGATACTCGCACCAGTGCTTTACTAATATCCTTCTTAACTACCATGTTATTCTTCCAGGGATTAAACCCAGCTTGATAAGAAATCAGCGACTCTTACCACAGAGGAAGGTCGGATATCCTTATACATTTATAAAAGATTTTATGAGCTAAGCATACATGATACAAACAAACTAAATCTAGTAATTTTCTCCACAACTGATTATTGTAGGATTGAGTAGAAAGGGTCATCTTATCGACCCAAAATCATTGCTTACAATAATAAGAACATAATCAAAATTTCAGAAAGCTAGCTGTGTACTACATAACACAGACCAAGTAACTTCGCTTTTTACGCATGAAATGGTAAAAGAAAAAAAAAACAACAAGAAAGTTATAGCTGAACATTATGATGTATTTTGAATGTCTGGATTATATTATATCCACTTTGATGTTTCATATACAAAACATGCCAATATTACTGCAAACAAGATAATTTAAAAGGTTGTTTTCTCTTGAAATGAATATATTATCTTTAAAAACTTGCAAACTAATTTAGCATTGTTTTCATTTAGCATTTCATTTAAGTTTCCTCAAATGTTGATTACATATTTACTTCTATACAAGCAAATTCGTTGAATTTATATCACCCGCCGAGTACTGGTTATTACTAACACAACAACTGGAGACATAAGGCTTTATTTATATATTTATCAAGGCATAAACAGTAATATTCTTTGTATATAATAAAAATTCAGAGCAATAACAGAGGCCATAACTCCGTGTTAAATAGTATTATCTGGACATGCCAATGAGATGCAAATTGCCCTTTTGTATTAATGGTTCCTATAAAGTTTAATTGAATTCCAGCCAGTAGTTGCAGAGAAATAGCGCGGAAACGATTATTGCTCTTTATGCATACTGCATAATAATCAAGGGCCATAACTCTGTGTTGGAGGGTCTGACAGGAACAAGGCGACGATATGCGCATCTCTTGGTATTGATGGTTCCCATAAAGTTTCGTTGAATTCCAGCCAGTAGTTGCAGAGAACTAGCGCGGAAACGAAATTTGGACGGACGGATGGACGGACAACGCCAAAACAATATCCTCCCGATTCCATCGGCGGGGGATAAAAAAGCAAATGCACACTTTTAAACATATACAGCTTCTATTGATATATGTCTGTTGATCAAAATTCCATCAAGATTTCTGCCAGTAAAATCAGACCAAAACAGGATGAAATCGCAGTACAAATGTTAATGTTAAATCAAAGTACATGCTGCTTCAATATGACAGGTATCAACTCATTTGATCATTACTATAATTACTTAACACCAAAGTTTGGTCTCAAATGTGATCTCATTATCAGCAAGCTACAGGCCAAATTAGTGTACCAAGAGTATAACTGTCCAGAAGATGTAATTGTAGCAATTAAATCTTTGAAAACTGTTGTCATTTATTTAATGAAATCACTAATAAATGTCAAGAAATTGTGGAAAAATAAAAGAGCTGTCCATAAAACAGCACGCTCGACTATTGTGGGTGTTTGCTAATAAAACAAAACTTTTATCTGTGTAAAAGCAAAACAAAATTCTGCTAACTATTAAGTATAAACTAGGAAAGTTGAATCATAAAAAAAATCAAAATCTATAACTATAGATTTAGTTTTTGGTAAATTAATTGTTTGATACAAAATTTACCCTGAACACTATTGCAAGGTTTGATATAACTACCATAAGTGGTTACTGTGATATGTGCATGATAGTACCTTGCATGCAAAACTTTACCAAATTTTCAAAGTCAAACAAGGGCCATAATTTGCACTAAATTTAAACAAGAGTTATCTGTCTTGACTGTGTGACACCTCTTAAGACATTAAAAAAGTTTCAAGTCAATATCATAAGTGGTTACTGAGATATGTGCATGATAGTACCTAGCAGGCAAAACTTTAACCAAATTTTCAAAGTCAAACAAGGGCCATAATTTGTACTAAATTTATACAAGAGTTATCTGACTTGACTGTGTGACACCCCTAGAGACATTAACGAAGTTTCAAGTCAATATCACAAGTGGTTACTGAGATATGTGCATGATAGTATCTAGCAGGCAAAACTTTAACCAAATTTTCAAAGTCAAACAAGGGCCATAATTTGTACTAAATTTTTTCAAGAGTTATCTGCCTTGATTGTATAACACCCCTAAAGACATGAACAAAGTTTCAAGTCAATATCATAAGTGGTTACTGAGATATGTGCATGATAGTATCTAGCAGGCAAAACTTTAACCAAATTTTCAAAGTCAAACAAGGGCCATAATTTGTACTAAACTTTTTCAAGAGTTATATGCCTTGATTGTATGACACCCCTAAAGACATGAACAAAGTTTCAAGTCAATATTATAAGTGGTTACCGAGATATGTGCATGATAGTACCTAGCAGGCAAAACTTTAACCAAATTTTCAAAGTCAAACAAGAGCCATAATTTGTACTAAATTTATACAAGAGTTATCTGCCTTGATTGTATGACACCCCTAAAGACATGAACAAAGTTTCAAGTCAATATCATAAGTGGTTACTGAGATATGTGCATGATAGTACTTAGCAGGCAAAACTTTAACCAAAGAAGCAACGCCGACGCCGACACACAAGTGACTGTAATAGCTCTCCATATTCTCCGAATAGTCGAGCTAAAAATCATAGCTCTGCAAGTCACAGTAAAGTTACATTCAAATAAGTCATCCTGTGTGAATATGACATTGCCTCTACAAAACAAGCAATTAATATGATAAACTTCATGGTCAAATTTGTTTTACTACAACGTAGAATAACATAGACTGAAAATCTAGGCTGCATAACTTTTTTTTTGAAAATGTGTTTGAATATTGGGATTTATACTTCTGCTGTAGCACTAATTGTAGATATGATTTCATAGCATTCACATACCTTTCGATGGCTAAGATGGCTACAAATTGCTTGTCTGAGATATTGATAACAAAAAAAGTACAACAACAAGAAAAATAAGTGAAAAAAATTAATGTACAAAAATGATATCGCTTTCCTCCAGACAATTTTCTAGCCAATTAACCTAATGCAAATTCTGTCAAAAATATCATTCTTTTCAAATAATCAAGATTTTGAAGTACATGTATTTAACTCTGTGTCCTAAATATTGACATTCATCCTCATATCCTAGTTTTTCCTAGATGACCCACTAGAATTAATCCAGATAAATAACATTCTTGCCAATCATTACTAAAGCAGTGACTTAGTTGTTACCTTTGATGGTCTATACATATATATAATAATTAAATAAACCTTCTATTTGTAACATTACATAACCAACAGATAAAACTATGTAACAGCAAAGAACAAAAAAATATTAACAAATTCATTACACCTTAATGTACCAACTCCTGCTCCTCATTACAAGTTCATTTTCCAGATTAAAGATGGCAGATTCTATTACAAACAAAACTTGAGTATTTACAAAAAACATTAAATACATGATTAAAATATATGATACATACAAAAGCTGCCACTGAAGTGACTTATACCACCAAAAGGAAATTTTTTGATCCCCAAGCGGTTCTGGAGATGAAGTGCAGGCAAGTTTACTTCACCCAAAAATTGACCATTTGGGGCCACAACTGAGCCAAAATAAAATTCAAGCAGAAAATCAAGATACTATGCACAATATGGCGACAAACAAATACTGTAAAGTTTTGCTAAAATTTTCCCAGCAGTTTTGGAGATGAAGAGTGGACAAGATTAGTTTACTTGAAAATGACCATTAAGGAGCCATAACTGTGCAAAAAAAAACAAACAAGCAGTAAATCAAGACAAGTTACACTGCCCCCCCCCCCCCACTCCCAAGTGGATTTGGAAATGAAGTGCAGACAATCTTAATTTGCTTAAAAATTGATAATAAAGGGGCCATAACTGTGCCAAAAATAATTAAGGCTGAAAATCAAGACTCTATTCACAACTAGGCATGGTGACAAACAATCCTGTGAAGTTTCACTGAAATTCCCTCAGTGGTTCTGGATATTATAGCGTGTATGGACATGCTTACTATACTCAAAAATTGACATCAAGGGACCATAACTGTGCCAAAAAAAATTCCAAGTAAAAATTCATGAAACTATGCACTATTAGGCTTGGTGATAAACAATCCTGTGAAAGTCACTGAAATCACACCAGCAGTTTTGGTGATGAAGCATGGACAAGCTTGTTTTACTCGAAAATTGACCAATAAGGGGCCATTACTATGTAAAAAAAAATTCAAGTGGAAAATCAAGATACAATGCACATCTAGGCATACCAACCAAAAAATCAATAGGGACGATATACTGGTCCTGACTAATCAAAGTACAAAGTTTGACATTTATAAGACTAACTATTCAAACATTCAAAATTTATAAATCTAAAACCATTATATCTGCAAGGTTACTGTGACCTTCATCTTTGACTAGTAACCCTCAAATCAACAGGGGTCATTGACTTATCATGACTAACCTTCATAAAAACTTTTAAGTTTATTCAAAAAGCGGTTTCAACTTCTGGATTAGAAACCTTGATATTCAAGGTCATGGTGACATTGACTTTAAACTGACCAACGTTCAGACAAAGTTTTAAGTTAAAAGACCAAGCAGCCTGTCAACAGACTGTACAACATGCATTAGCAAAACAAAATGCATCTCTATGAAGGGGCAAAAAGACTGCTTCTACAGAATGATATAAACCATTTAAAAGATTATTGTCATACCAAAAACTTCACATAAAGCAAACTTGCTAACAGTCAAATATCAATTATTCGGAACAAAACATTTTAGCCTCTTTTATACCTTCTTTATTTTATTGTAAAAATGAGTTTTACAGCGAACACACTTATAGCCATATTATCGCTTATAATGAACACTTTCTTTTTAACCAAAATGCAAAAAAATACTCTGATAGATAACACAAATTTATTTTTAAGAAATTGATCAATGCGCCATTTTTAAAACATTTTTTCTACAATCAAATTACACACTTGTTAATTAATGTAAATGAACAAAAAGGTAACTGCCAATTATATTGCCCTTCACAAAGAACTAGTGAATGAGGTGCTAATATCTTGCGAACAACAATGTTTAAACCACAGGAACGAGTATCGGACTTGGGAAGAAAAAATGTGACCAGACTGAAAAAAAAACAAACCTGTGTTCATCTTAAATGTGTCAACCCCCCAGCCCCCAAAATATTGTGAAATCTGAGCCCCCATAAAATATACTATACGTTAAGAGAAGGCTGGAAAGTCCAGATTCGAGTCTAAAAGCAAGGGTTTCATTTTTAGGGCCGTTGTCCAGACAATTAAAAAAACATTTATCACTATTTCATGTTTGTATTAAGCTTCCAAATGAGACAGCAAGTATGAAACCTACATAATTAACATGTTAACATCTCCATAATACAAATATTGTTTCTGTCATTTTCAAGAGTGAGCAGATACAAAAGAAATTATGTAATTTTTTTTCAAGTGTTCAAAAACATTTAGGCATAATTACATGTTCAAATAAACTCTTCACTTAATTTTAATAAATACAAATACATGTAGATTCTCAAGAAGCATAATAAGCAAATGCAAAACACATTGCATACAACCAACTGTTAGTATGGGATTCAAAATAAAATTATGAAAATCTGTAAAGAGTTTGAACTTTTTCCACCTGATACAAATGTCAACAGAAACAAATCTTAATATTTGAAAAAGTATTCTTCAACAAGAGCCACCACAAGGAGCCACGCTTGAATTATTTTTAATACAAATAAGGCTTTTTTGGTGATGGTCGTTAAAAGGTCAATGCCAAATTTGAATTACTCATTTTAACGGTTTAGTGCTGCATGCAGTCTATGCCAAAGTATGAACCAAATCTGCTCATAAATAACAAAGTTTGGGTTTTGTCATAACTGTTGTTTTGTCCAAGTATTAATCAAATCCATCCATTACTAACAAAGGTATACAAATTCTAGAAAAATTAAAAAACATGACCTTGACAGTCAAGGTCATGTCAAAGGACATAAATTGATTATGCAACATGTCAGTTTGTCATTAGTTTGATCTTGTCCAAGTATCAATTCAATCCATCAATTAATAACAAACTAACACAAATTTCTGCTTAATTCAATAACATGACCTTGACGGTCAAGGTCAGTTCAAGGTCAAAGTCATACAAAAATTGTTAAACAACATGTCGCTTTTGTCATAAATGTTCTTTTGTCAAGTATCAATCAAATCCATCAATTGATAACAAAGTTGAACTATTTTTGACAAAAGTCAGTAACATGACCTCGACAGACAAGGTCAGACATAGATAAAGCAACATGTCAGTTTTGTCATAAGTGTTATTTTGATTAATTACAATCAAATCCACCATTTTTAACAAAATTCAATAATTTGACCTTGATGGTCAAGGTTAAATAGAGTTTGATCTCCTTATAGATAATGTCCAAAGGGATAAAATATTCAATTAGGATGACAATCCATTCACAAATAAGAAAGTTACAAGCAATTATAACAACAAGAGCTGTCGGAGGTCAGCAACACTAGACAAGGGTGTTTCATTGAGTATAATACTGCTTACCTATATGAATACATAAAATTGTCCCTCAGCCAAATCAGAGATATGGGACTTGTCCAATAATGTTAGATAATTACAGGGAAGAAGCGTGTGAAGTTTCAATCCATTCCCTTCCGTAGTTATGGAGATACCAGCTTACACGCAAAAACTTTACCACAGGAACGCCGACAAATGGGTGACTGTATTAGCTCGAATATTCTGCAAATAGTTGAGCTAAAAATCAAGCAAAATGACATATTTGTACCCTGAATGTCATGACCATTTAAGAGTCAAGGTAACCTTTAGCTTGGTCTTCTTAAAGTCTTTAGCCAAAAGGTTATTGTGTCTAAGTATGAAGACAATCCATTCATAAGTAACAAAGTTACAGCTACTTATTGCTAAAAACAAGCAAAATTCAATATTTTTACCTTGAAAGTCAATGTCAAGTTCAGTCTAGTCTGCTTGAAGGTCTTTTCCAAATGACTTTTGCGTCTAAGTATGAAGGCAATACACCAAGTAATAAAAAAATAATGATCAATGTTAAAGTTTTTGGATGACAACAGCAACAGGATAAGGGAACGCGGACTTGACTGTGGCAATTCCTCTATTTTTTTCTTTCAAAAAAGCAAACACTTTTTGCAGGTCTAGAGCTGTTAGTTATAAGCGGTGTTTACGATATATTCTGATGAACTGTTCTATGTAAAACACTAGACTTGGTACTGAGCATTCCTGTAAAGTTTCGATGAAATTGCGCCAGTACTTTCTGAGGAGTAGTCCAGACAAGTTTTGTGGCAGACGACGGAGAAGGGATCCGTAGAGGCAACACAATAAACCACAAAAATATCAGGCAAATTTTTAAGTTAAGATCATCTCGCTATCGAGACAATTTTGACAAGAGAAATTTGAGTTCCTACATACTTAAAAAACTGTAGATATCCAGACATAATAATATATTCACTGGTTTATCAAACTAATGTTCTTTTTTTTTCTTTTCATTTTGACGTTTTTGTGCTGCTAATGATGTTCTCACAAAACCTTTTATCATTGTCCATGATCTGTATTTTAAACATGGTTCCTTACTGATTAGATCTTCACACTCTCTTTTTGATGGTAACTTGACTAATAAAAAGCATCTGTGTAATCCTTTCTTTACAGCCTCTTTTTCAATCTCTGTCCATGGTTTTCTCATGCCTTTTTGGGGGTAAGTTTTACCTATTAAGATATACATTTGTGCATTTAAATTTTTTAACAAACAAAAAGCATCATTTAACAAAATATGGGACTATAAGCTGTGTATATCTAATTAAGCTTCAAACAATAGCAGATTGAGTCATCATCTCCACTGAATAAAAAATATACATAATGCCACATTTAGAATATTGACATGAGTTTTTTTTTAAATAAAGAATTTTTTGAAATGCACAATTACTTTCAACCAAATGAGGGCATCATTGGGATAATAACCAGCAATTGGGGACAGTTTGTGAGAATGTGCAAGCAAATGAGTCAAACAGAAGTGTTCAATATATTACAAATTTTTCGTGTCAATTAACAGACCGCGAATTATCAGTTTGCATATTACAATTGGACTTTTATACAGACTGAAATTATGCATGTAAGAATTTAATCTTTATGTTGTTTTTTTTTGGTACTGAAATCTTAATTAAGCACATATAAGGCCATTTTTTTCTGATTTTTTTCCTGGTATCTGAAATGCAAATTTAAGACTGTGCAAATTTATAATAGTGATCGTTTCCCAGAGAAATGCTTTAACAATATGGTTTGCATACATGCCATAACATCCCGGTATGCTGGGAATGTCCCTTTATTCGACAATTTTATACTATCTTAATGATAAATATGACTTCAATAATCAAAAATAAAAAGTGAAAGAAAGAACCCCCACCCCCTCCAAAAAGCTTATTCTGATTATTTTCAATTTGTGATCAGGTGAGCAATGATCAAGACTACACACTTACCAATGCGACGTTTCATATGTTGCTGTTCCTTATATTCAGAATCAGAATCTGTTGAGGAGTAATCAGGTGACTCTGTTGCTACTTGGCAGAATCTGTCAGAAGCATTTTCATTATAACTGGCATCATACTCTTCATCATCATTCTCATCACTCGACTCTTCAGCATCTAAATAGAAATTGAATGATTTAACATGACAGTCAGTACTTGAAAACATGCAAATGATCACCAATATCTCCTTCACTTATTTAAATTTCATTGCTAATATAAAATTTAGAAACTATTACAGACAGAAAAACAACTTCATACCTACAACATCCATTGCATTTATTTCATCAAGATTTTTCCCTTGTATCTGTGAAATATTTCCACTGTTGATGGCATGAAGAATCTTTGTTACTTTGGCAACTTCAAGAGTATTCTGGGGAAGTCTATAGAACTCACGATGGATCTGAAGGTCATGCCCCATAAATTTGGCAAGAATGTCTTGGTCATTGTCATTCATATGAAGTAGCTGTGACATTGTAGCCAATTGTTTCCTCAATGAAGTTGATGTTACTGTTTCAGGATTTCTTATGTCTGCTCCTCTAACCATTTTCCTAAGTGCATCACTTCCTCGGATAGGAAAACGAGAATTGGTCTTTTGAAACACATACATTGTTCCCTTGTCACTTAAAGACAGAAGATGATCAATATTTTCCTTCATTTCTTTTGTTAATATCACTGCAACTTTTCTACCTTTCTTTCCCCTGATTTCAATTCTAAAGTGATTTTCACATAAAAACTGTTCAAATTTTGTCAGACTCTTTTTTACATCACTGTCAACAGGCGATTGTTGTTTCACTGCTTGGAAATAAGATTGTTTTGTCATTCTTGATACTTCTCCAGCTCTTTTTCGGTTGAAAAGTATTGTCTGAGCAAGAATTGGTTCTGCAAGATTTACATATTCTTTGTTTTTGGATACTTGGTCCTTGATGTATTCTGATAACTTCTTCACATCCTCCACCATAGGCAAGTACTGAATTTTGTTGTAATTCATGTTTGACCTGGATTCATAGGCATGACTACCAATAAGGTCTGTCCATTCTTCCTTATAAATAGTTAAAAACATATCAGCTTGTCTAAATTGGTCATCATCCCCAGTTTTTAATGCACTTGTTCTCATAATCTTTGCACACTTTTTCAAACTCTGTCCAATCTTCAATGCTAAACTTGGTATTGTGAAAGTCTGACTAGATTCCTCAAACTTAGCTACAGACTTGACTCCTTTCAAAACTAAGTCCCATTTAGCAGCTTTCAAGCAATCTGACAAACTTTGAATTGATGTGTCCATGCTTTTTACAGCAAAAAGGAAACGTGCCACTTCCCTTAACTTCTGAGATATATACTGATGTGTGTGCATATGTTTACCAGTCTTCTCGAAACGTCTTTGCCCATACTGAAGAATAAGTTCGTCTGACTCAATTAGAACTTTCAAATGATCTTGTCTCATGTTCGACAACACATGTGTTTGTAGGTTTTTGAAATTGTTTAAGCTTGGGGAATTTAGTAACCTTGAATTTTTGACAGGAGCATCACTCTTTTTCCCCAGAGACTTACTAGGACAGGTTTTCTGATGCTTCCATAGGTCAGATTTTACAAAATGTGCCCTACAAAATTCACAGGGAAGATATTCTTTATTTTTGCTGTCTTTCCTTTGACGATACTTTGGTATGATAGTTCCATTTCCATTTTCAACAACCTTACTGTTGTAAAGAAAATTACCTTTTGCACAAAGAACAAGCCAAGCTTTTCTCCTCATTTCACTTTTCTTTGGAAAGCTTAAGGCTCTTGCAACCTCAATTTCTGAAGAATGCTTTAGTTCCAAGTGCCTTGATAGTTTTGTTGTTAATGTTTCACAATAAATGCAGCACTGTCTTTTTTGAGAACGCTTCCCAAACTTAGCACCAGATGTTTGAATTTTAATTTTCTTAACCTCTGTGAATTCTTTGAAACTTACTACAGATGAATCATCAGAATCTGGAACAACCTCTGTGGGAAACTCATCATAGTAATATCTTGGATGAACTGTTTCCCCGGTAATGATGCAATGAAAAAGCCACTCCTTATGTACACATTGCTCTGAAGAAAAGAAAAAATATAGTTAAAAATCAGGAATCTTTTAAATCAAAGATAAAATGCAACATTACGTTTTCTTAAAACATCTGGAACCCTTTGTGACCCTATTTCAGGTACGTGGGTTAATAGAATATTAACCATTGATCCTTAAGAAATTACACTGGTCTTTTGCACTTTACACCAAAATATAACTTTGGGGTTAAACCACCTGCATAGAGGTCACTGGATTAAAAGTCAACAACTTTAACCAATCGACCACAGAGGTTGGTATTTTGTGACATTTACCTCAAACCATACATCAATATCAAATATTCAAATTATCGGCCAAAAATTGAAGTCAGCGCAACATACCTACATTTCTTCAAAGATAAAAAAAAAACAAGGGCAACATTGTCGCAAAATACGCCCATCACAAAAGCTTTTGTAAGAGATGTGGGCATTATATGCATATAGGAGATATGCTCTGGGCAATATCCAGACAATATCTGGATATTTCATATCTCTAGTGACCCTGACCTCGCAAATATTAACCTAAATTACATGTGTCACACTTGTAGTCATGATAGTTATCATTTGTGTTACAATCCATCAATAAATGATGACTAAATGGTCCAAGTACACAAACTTTTACCTCTCTATGTGACCTTGACTTTGGTAGCAGGGATCTGGATTATGTGCACAATACTTAGCTTCACAATGGTAGTCATGATAATGACCATTTGTGTTTCAATCCCTTAATAAATGATAACTAAATGGTCCAAATACACATTTTCATATTCTTATCTGAACTTGTGACCTTGACCACAGGCACTTGAATTTTGCATGTGACACTCAGCCTCACAATGGTGAACATTTGTGCCAAGTGATATTGAAATCCCTCTATGCATGTAGAAGTTTTGCTCCGGACAAAGCATTTTTCAATGACCTCTAAGTGTGACCTTGACCTTTGACCTAGAGACCTGGTTCATGTGCATGAACATTTCTATGTAGTTTCATTAAAATTCCTTAATGTGTGTAGGAGATAATATGCTCCGAACAAAATTGTGGACACCACCCGCCCGCCAGACAGCCTGCTCGCCAGGGAGGAAACTATAATACGACCTGTTTTTCAATCGGGCATATAAAAATCAATGACTATATTACTAACCACTTTTGCCAAGTTTCATTAAGATACATATAGGTTTGTGGAAAAAAAAAACTAGCAAGATTCAAGCTTCTTGGTGCATTTCACAGATCAAATGGAGCTCTCTATTACTATCCAGAAGTGTTAAAATCATTGTGACCTTAACTTTAAAACACAAGTGAGTACAGAAGTTTCATTTTCGCTCTCAGCTCTTCATTCAGAATCTATTTCAACTTCTGTTAAAAATATATTTAGTATTTATCAAATGGTCTTATTGAGATATTAGGCACATCTTGTTTGATTGCTTGCTATAGATTTTTTCAAGTTATGTCAAACATGACAAAGTTATTCAAAAGTATTGAGCTTTGCAATCATATGGCAAGTAATTATAAACTTATTTACCAGATGTTGTTAAATCTCCATCACCACACATTATGATTGTATCTTTAGCTGGAACTAACACTTCAGTACCACATATTGAATTTAGCAGATGTCGGATTTCACCTAAAATTTTCATTTGAATTATGCTCAATATACTGTAGCTGACTATTATTTTTCAGTCCAGTTATGGTAAAAGCAGCCAATTATTTTTACCTGTTTAACTTTAACCTGTAACTTTCTCCACACAACTGTTGTAGAGACGCTATAAAGATGCATGAACCTTTCACTATAATTTCTATTTTATATGAATAATTTTCTTAAATGCAAAACAATATAATGTTCTACAATGTTTGATTTCAAGTTTAATTTCAAGTCAAAGCATATGTATTTCTAAGGGAACAGGAAAAGAGAGTAGCATAAAAATTCTATACATCATAAAGAACCTTTAATGTACTATACATGTATTTACCCTCCGAAATATCATTGAAAGCTGTACTATTTTGAATCTGGTAATCAAATGGCTTGTAGTTTTCGTTGTCACTCCATCGACCATACCCAGCACCGTTGGAAACTTTATACATCAGCTGAATGGAAGTAAGATTTAAAAATCTTGATTTAACTTGAACAATAGCTCTAGATTTCCTCAAAAAAAGGAGCAAAAAAAAAAATCTTAAATATTCAATTTCATATTATTCCAATCAATGTTTCAGCTGAGATAAACACAAGATGAGATGGACACACTATTACTCAGCTGGACGACAACGAGTTACTGGTTAACCGAATACTCGGTTAACAAAATTGATATTTGATTAAAATATATACAGTAATTTCTATTTTTTTTTTGCGAAAAGATTGGTGTATCCAATTAGTTCAGAAATTCGGAGATGTACACGTATCTTCATGAAGACCTATTATATGCAATCAAAAATCCTTGAAGAGGTGCGAAAATGATGTCCTAAATGTAACGAGGCGATAAACAGTTTGACATGCACATGGGACTGAACACAGTCCTGTGTCGCTTAAGTCATTTGGCCTCTTATGATATTTAATTACCTTTAATCCTGTAACAGTTTGTAGCCGAAACTTGTTAATTATAAAAACATAATTATTATAATTATTATGTTGTAAAAAATAATCAGCATGCCCACTCAATTTCAAATGTAAGGGTACATGTCATTGAAATTTTGGGGGTAAATTTCAAAATCTAGGGGTACACAGTTTAAAGCTTTTTTGTTTTTAACAACATTTTTGTCAAAATAAAAAGCTCATGTTATTAAATACTAAGTATTACTACCCACTAACACAGGCACAAACTCATCACTTAAGGTAGCAATATAGCACACATAAAAATCACTGATCTTCTGTTCAGTCCATATGCTTATTACCCATAACCAAAATTTTGTATATCCGAAATTATATACATTCATTTCAAAAGGTTGATTGTTTATTTATATTTTCATTTCATATGACATTTGTAAAGCTCACAATTAAATTGTTAATAAATCAATTGACTAACTTTTTGTTGATCCAGTATAAGAACTCAAAATACTTTTTGGCAGTTGTAATTATGTCTGAAACTTTTTCTTAAGACAGTACATGTGATGTCAAGACGCGGCTAAAATATTTATGAATCAGACTTGGATGACTTTTTGAAAGCAAACAATTGCAATCGAGACCGGGTTTATACTGTTCCTAACAATTGGTAGATGGCAACGACATTTAGCAGATATGCAGTTTAGACTATCCCAAACATTCTGAAGATTGAACTTTGTGTGCAGGTACCCCCTGCCTTCAATTTTTATGTGTGCATGTAGAATTTTGTGTGTGAATTACGCACTGTATAGTGTTAATGGCCATGCATGCTGATAATGTTGTTGATTTAATCTTAAATAATTTGTTTATTGGTTATTCTAAGTTACCTCCCTGGCAGTTCTATTTATAGTTACGAAATTCTATGAATTTAAATAGAAAACGAAAGTAGCACGCAGACGGTGTTGATATTGTGTGATAAAACTTTTAAGATCATTGGAAATCATCCGAGTAACCGAGTACTCGATCAGAAAAATGACCGAGTACTCGCGTATTGATTTGGGTATTCGTTGCCATCCCTACTGAATAATGTTTAAATAACTGTCCGCATGAAATAAGTTTTCATTTGACAAAGAAAATGTATTCAGAATTTTAAAGTAAAGTATTATTTTTGACAAATTCTCATGAATGAAGACCATGTTTTAATAAATGAAAACCAAACAAAAATCTATAAATGACAAAGGAGCTAAATTCTGCTAATAAAATATTTCACAAGTCGAGGTTGAAGAGACTTGTGTAAAAACTTCGACTCATCGGGACTTGGCCCAAGAATTGGTCTCAATTTAATGACACAACTTCGAGCATTTGACGCGTTTATAAGCAAGTTACTTAAGGCATAGCAAAAGGAAAAGGCAATAACTAAAGCAGCTTATAGTAAATATATCCCAAGTGATTATCACGCAACACCGGGTCACAAAAGTCCGCAAGCGAAACTACTTTGTACTGTTTATTTTCAAATACAACTACAGCAATTTGAATAATAAAAGAGTAAATTTTAGCTGATTTTAACCTGAACGGCCTATTGACACCCAAAAGATACCTGTTTTATTCTGTTGTTTAAGGGGTTTCCTATCTCAGTTGCACAACCAAGATAGCTATTTTAATTTTGGCACAAAATTCTTTGACACTTTTCGTACACTACCATTGCGTACAATTACAATGATTTTTTTCCATTTTTACTTACACTACTTGGACTGGATGACACATTTTGTTCTGCTGACTAATGTTCACAGGTGGCGCTGTAGAATCAAAGTACTCAAAGTACTTCTGCGCTCTGTATATGAACAGGCATACCATTCTTGACATTATATATTATACCGTTTATTTTCACTTTTCTCAACCAAAATCAATGCAAATATGATACTAACTATAGGATATATTCTACACTTTTCAGTCAACATTAATAAAATACTACATCAAATTAATTTACCAGCCTTAACATAAACAAATTTTTATGATAATATCTTTCACAGCTTTTTAGATTGACATAGAGTCACCATACCTGTGCTCGACCAGCCCGGTGCTCAACCAATACTTCTATTTGTGTACGATGTATGCATTCAAGTGAAAACAAGAAACATCGCAATGTGACGAAACCAGGTTTTCATGGGCCATAACTGTAAAATCTGAATAAATCATAAAACAGTAAAAGTTTGGGCCAGAATACTATAGGGCCAGAACACTGTATGAAAAAGACAGATGCATTCCATTCAATAACTATATATAATAGGTCAAATCTTATGGAATCACTAAACTGTTTCAATATGTGCAAGGGCACTTGATGACAAATTTTCTGTAAAAGTTTGGTCAAAATCCCTTGAAAATGTAGGGGGAGTTTTGCATAGAAAACATTGTTCAATATATATTCCATATAAGAAAAAAAAAAAAAAGAGCCATAATAAGGTCAAGTAGCAATCAAAAGCAAGATATTTACATAAGCTTGCTATACACCAAGTTTAATTGAAATATTTCATTCCTTACTCTAGTTATTGACTGGAAACAGATTTTCTATTTTTAGTAACAGTGACCTTGACCATGACTCTACAGATGAGATGGCAGGCGTACAACAGACCAGATAGTTTCTGTTTAATAATTATATAAAGTTTGGTAAAATACACTAAAAATTACATTTTATGGAAAAAACAAAGGGCCATAATTAGGTAAAGAATTATCCAATCACAAAACCCCAACAATATGCATCAGGGCACTTGATGACAAAGCTTCTGTGAAAGTTTGAACAAAATCACCTGAGAAATGTAGGAGGAGATGCGCACAGAAGAAATCGTTCACTATATATTCTATATATGAAAAAAAAAAAAAAAAGGGCCATAATTAGGTCAAAAATTATTGGATCACAAAACCCTGACAATATTGGCCCGGAGACTTGATGACAAAGCTTCTGTGGAAGTTTGGTCAAAATCCCTAAAGAAATGTAGGAGGAGTTGCGCACAGAAGAACTTGTTCACAATATATTCTATATAAGGAAAAAATACAAAGGGCCATAATTAGGTCAAAAATTATTCGATCACAAAATCCTGACAATATGCACCAGGGGACTTGATGACAAAGCTTCTGTGAAAGTTTGGTCAATATCCCTTAAGAAATGTAGGAGGAGTTGCGCACTGAAGAAATTGTTTACGCCCGCCGTCCGCTGACATACATCAATCTAATAACCAGTTTTTTCCTTCGGAAAACCTGGTTAAAAACTCGGAGTTTGTTTGTTCTATTTGTACCTGACCTGAAACCTCTACGCCATGTACAAGTACTCCAGGTTTGGTCAAAGCTTAGCCATTTTGCAGACGATATTAAACAGTACAAAAATACACTTCTATACCGAAAGTTGCAGTAAAAAATATTTAAAGTACTGAAATAATAATAAATTAGGGCAAATTTGGACAAAACTTTGTTTAATTGCCTTTACTATTACATTTCCAATTGATTTTCATAAGAAAAGCCCCCAAAAATCACCAAAACCTGGATTTCTATACAAGGCAAGGGCTATGAACATGTAAACAAATATGGCAGCTGTCCGGTAACATATAGGGAACACACCTCTAAAAGCTTAGACCAACTGTATATTACATCAAGTATCACACTTAACTATGTTTGCAGAGTTATTTTATTTAAAAAAATATGAGAATAAGTAATCTCAAACTCCCCAGTAACTGTAAATTCCAAAACTCTTATAAACACTTTGTTTGTCAATATATAACATTTCCTTCCTATCATATTTACTCTCATATTTACATCTATACACACTAAAACATAAATGTGTCAAAATATTTTTGAAATAGAATTGTTCAACATAAAAAGCCAAATCTGTTTTTCAAAAATAAAAGTTCTGATAGAGATAAAACATCCTGGTCGAGCAGACTGGTTTGGTTGCCTAAAAAATATAGTGGTTTTAGGCCCTATGTACAACTCCGTGGTAAATTGTATCCTAATCTGTGTCATTAAAACGCTTTTGTTTATTTGAGTTTGAAAGGCCCACCTTTGAAACAAAAATAAGTTTCCCAGCAATCTTTGTTTTGAAAGGTTTTTTATGTGATTTTGTGAAATACTGGTTGAGCACTGGTCCAGTGACTCTATGCATAAACTTTAACCAACCTGGACATTAATGTTATTAAGAGCAGTAAAAATTTTTTGGAGTATTGCTGTTTACCTTTTCCTGCAGTGTTCCAATCCTGACAGAATCTTTGATCCATCGATGGCTTACAATTTCTTTCTTCCTCCCTATCAATGCTTTTAAGACTTTCAATGTGACTGGGGCAGCCCCCGTTTTTTCTGATTTTGAAAAAAAAAGAGCACTTAAGAATAACAGAAAAAAAGTAAAATAGTAATGTTACAAATCACTAAAATGAATATTCTAAACAAAATATAACAATGTAATTAGTGCACATTTTATATCAAAATCTGTACTGCTAGTTATGATTGCATAAAAACATGAGTCTTTGTGTTATACAAGGTCCTGACAACTAATATACCTTAAAATCATTAATATTCGTGGGGCACGAATTCTCGTGGTTTTCGTGGGTAGGTCAATCCTTTCGTTTGTTCTTATTAATTAAAAAAGTATTTGATATTAATGTTGTAAGTACACAAAAAAAAAAAATATAAAAAGCGATCGCTAAAACAGATGAATTGTACATTCTTTTGTCGTTTTTAAATAGTTTAAATTAATTTTAATTAATCTGTATTTGTGAGACTGCTATTCCGTAAACATCAAAGACGCCACCGACATTTTACTAGATCCACACATAACTTGTGTTATTTACTCATATTAATCTATATGCATGTAAATTTACACAGTCAACGTGAAGTTACTGTCAAATAATGTAAGACCGATTCAGGGTGTAAACTTTTTAAACTCCCTGGTTAAAACATGTCAGGTGTTGTATAAATTATTTGGTGTTTATATCGGCGAATTACAGGGGCAGTGTGTCCAATGCAGCTGCATATCATGTCACATAAATGTGTTAATTTCAGTCAATTATCGACAGTAACTGTGCTATCTTTGAGTTATGCCCAGAGGCAAGGATTAAATTTATTGACAAGCGCTGTGTGACACGTAAAGGTATATACATGTGGTAAGTAAAAATGTGCGGCCATTAAGTGAAAGCTTACATTGTATTGGCTTATTTATTTATATTTTTTTTTAACAAGAAAATGAAAATCCACAAATTTAAGAACCCACGAAAATGCCCGTTTTGATAAAACCACGAAATTTCATGCCCACGAATATAAGTGAATTCGCAGTAAACAGAATAATGTTTAATGAAAGACACTATTTAATACTTCAAGACATTTGAAACAGACATCACACGACATTGTCACTGTGTGACAGGTGACCTAATGAAAACTATAATGGCACAAATTCAGTACACTTTTTTTATTTTGATGGAGCTTTAATCCAGCACCATGTTTGATTTTTAATGTGCTGACTACCACAGACATTAAAATTTTGAACTAAGATATCAGTCATTATTGACATTGATTTTTACAATAAAAAATGAAAATCTTACAAACTTTCTGGTCTTATCCACCTCTTCTCCCCTTCTTGAATTTAAATTTTACAAAGTTTAGGCAAAAGGACTACTGGCTGCATAATAAATTATTTGTACCAGAAAATACCAAAAATATATTGGTCTTAAAAATGTATAATTTAAAAAAAAAAGAATAAATAAACAAGAAACGTCGAACGACACATATGCCCCCCCTTTCTAGCCCTTGACTCACATTATTGGTTATTTTGTTATAGAAACTTGTCATAAATGGGTACATGGAAGTGTTCAGTTATGGAAAAAAGAAAAATAATGGAGACTTTGTGATAGTTTTCAAGATAATGAGCGGAAACCATTCTGACATTTAAGGCCCCTGTGACCTTGACCTTTGAACTAGTGACCAAAAATCAATAGGGGTCATCTAATAGTTATAACCAATTTAAGAAATATGAAGACTTTGTGATAAATAGCTTTCAAGATAATGAGCATAAACCATACTACCATTCAAGGACCCTGTGACCATGACCTTTGACCCCAAAATCAATAGGGGTCACTTACTAGTTATGACCAATCAGTATGTGAAATGTGAAGACATTGTGATAAATAGTTTTCAAGATAATAAGCGGAAACCATTCTGACATTTAAGGTCCCTGTGAACTTGACCTTTGAACTAGTGACCCGAAAGCAATAAGGGTCATCTAATAGTTATGACCAATCAGTATGTGAAATATGAAGACTTTGTGACATATAGTTTTCAAGATAATCAGCGGAAACCATGTGCTCTACCGACGGACAGACCGACCGACATTTGCAAAACAATATACCCCCTCTTTTTCGAAGGGGGGCATAACAAAACAAATTTAACCCTGAAAAGGTACAGGGTCCTTGACTTATTTTATGGAGTCAAGAAAGGCTTACCAGTAGCAACAACAACAATAGAAGCGTCTTCTATGGAGACCAGTTGAAATTCTGGAAATAACTTCAAGAAACCCTACAAAACATTAAGCTTATGAGCAACCAATTTATGACGTGTTTTTATTTGTAAGCAACAGTGTGAGTAGAATGTCATATCCCACACCCAGTGTAGAATGACCTTGGAAATGAGATTTCTGGTTTGCTGAGTAAAAAAACTAACCACATTAAATACTTCTGTTTCAGCTCAAAGCTCATCAATGTAATTCAAGATAAAATCCCAATATGTGTTACATGTGTTAGATCTACTTGCTGCTAATACAAATTAAATATCACATTATTTTCTCACAATAGTGACTAGAAAATTACAAAATGTGAAAGTAATCATATGTATTACTATTGCTATTATGTTTCAAGATGCAAAGGATAGTCTTATAAATTTTTACTTCCACAAACAAATAACTAATTCAACTTTTCATGGCTTTGAACCCACTTCAAAGAGATTATGAAATGATGTAATGTTCAATATAAAGGGGTTATAAAAAGGGTTTCTTTGATTCTTTTTTGTACTTTTTGTCTTCCTTAATTGTAAAAAATAAACTTCATTTACTTATGGTCCATTAGCCATAGTATAATGCTAGTTCCTTAATGAATCACTTCATATCAATATAACCCATTAATCATTATCCTGCAGCTTAAATAATTTTTCATGATCATCTTAGCAAACTTACAAGATTAACTTCAACCCCAGAAAAAACAATCTTCTCATTTGGTCTGGAATTTTCAATATTTGTACCCTGTATCATCTCCATTCCTGAAAATATTTCGTAGCACTCTTCAGGATTCAAAATAAAGTAGATTTTCAAAACTTCTTTTTGGCATGTACTTTGTTTACTTCAGTTCATTGTAATGTACCTACAGTTTACCTTTGCACAATTCCTGACAAAAGTCATTAAATATTTCATACTGATTCCTTTCATTTCTTAACATTTAAAGAACTCAACCAAAGCTTTACACACAAGACTGAGGCAGTCTTTTGTCACTGAAGAATTAAGTATTCCTCAGCTTAAGAAAACAGTATTCTCTGTCTTCACTGTGAATTAACAGTAGGCTAATACATGTATGATGCAGGTGTTAAAAACTTTTTAAAGAAAATATTCCACTTGAAAACCAATTGAGGACAGTAAGTACTAAACCACCTACAACTGAGAGCAGTGTGTAATAAATCACAAGCAAGTGAGAACTCTTAAATACATTAGAATCATTATTTTTTGTGTAAGAAGAATTTTCACATATCTTGTGCAATGTCAGACCACAGTATGATGTAAAACTAAGTAAGGCCAAAGAAAATAAACATTTAGATTCTCATTGGAATTTTGGATAAGAACCCAGCGTGTGGGCACTTTTTTTTAAATCTTTTATTATTGAAATAAGATGGACTTTATATACACTGAAAATAGAAAGAAAAATGATTGGTTTTGTTTATGCATTATGTTCCCTGAGGGGAAAATGTATCAATCAGAGAGGAATCTAACAGTGGGGTGGGCGGGGATGAGAATCTGACATATTTTTTCTATGGCCCAAGTACTGAAAGCACAGTCATAATACATAATACAATAACCATTATTATAAATATTCAGCTGTAAAATAAACTCTTGCATTTCTATTAATTGTGAAACTAAAAGCCTAGTAGTTTTCGACTAGTTTAAATATTGGGCCTTGTAAGAAAACAGAATATATGCAAATAAGACAAATACCATCATATTCATTGATAGCTCCATGAGTTTTAACCTCATCAAGTTTGTTGATAGACACTTCATTGGTATCAGCTATGTTGCTAATATTTATGTCGTCATTTATATCATCACATTCTCCAATATCTACAGTATAAGGAAACAAAAACATGCTATAAAAAATATTCAAGCAATAATTACTATAATTGGGCTATAATGTCATATATCCTTTATCATTTCAAAATATATAGATGGCTCTCAAAAAGTGACCAGTTATCAATAATAGTAAACCAGTTTTCGAAATGATGACCAAAACACTAAGTCTTTAAAGAAAACAGTATTCTCTGTCTTCACTGTGAATTAACAGTATGCTAATACATGTATGATGCAGGTGTTAAAATTTTGTTTTTGCCATTAAAAAAAAATATTCCACTTGAAAACCAATTGAGGACAGTAAGTACTAAACCACCTGCAACTGAGAGCAGTGTGTAATAAATCACAAGCAAGTGAGAACTCTTAAATACATTAGAATCATTATTTTTTGTGTAAGAAGAATTTTCACATATCTTGTGCAATGTCAGACCACAGTATGATGTAAAACTAAGTAAGGCCAAAGAAAATAAACATTTAGATTCTCATTGGAATTTTGGATAAGAACCCAGCGTGTGGGCACTTTTTAAAAATCTTTTATTATTGAAATAAGATGGACTTTATATACACTGAAAATAGAAAGAAAAATGATTGATTTTGTTTATGCATTATGTTCGCTGAGGGGAAAATGTATCTATCAGAGAGGAATCTAACAGTGGGGTGGGCGGGGATGAGAATCTGACATATTTTTTCTATGGCCCAAGTACTGAAAGCACAGTCATAATACATAATACAATAACCATTATTATAAATATTCAGCTGTAAAATAAACTCTTGCATTTCTATTAATTGTGAAACTAAAAGTCTAGTAGTTTCCAACTAGTTTAAATATTGGGCCTTGTAAGAAAACAGAATATATGCAAATAAGACAAATACCATCATATTCATTGATAGCTCCATGGGTTTTAACCTCATCAAGTTTGTTGGTAGACACTTCATTGGTATCAGCTATGTTGCTAATATTTATGTCGTCATTTATATCATCACATTCTCCAATATCTACAGTATATGGAAACAAAAACATGCTATAAAAAATATTCAAGCAATAATTACTATAATTGGGCTATAATGTCATATATCCTATCTCATTTCAAAATATATAAATGGCTCTCAAAAAGTGACCAGTTATCAAAAATAGTAAACCAGTTTTCGAAATGATGACCAAAACACCAAGTCTATAAAGAAAACAATATTCTGTGCCTTCACTGTGAACTAGAAGGGTTTTTGTCACAAAAACATGTCTCCCAAAACTATGTATGGTTCTGATCACTCCTGTGAATTTTGGTGGAAATTCTGCCAGCATTTTGACCTGTGATAGCCGGACAAGATTTTTCTATTTTTAGCTCTGGCAGCAATTATGTGTAGCGAAGCAGAACATGCCGGCAATATGCACAACTAGGGATGGTAATGATCGTTCATGTGAAGTTTCATTGAAATCCCATCAGTAGCTTGACCTGTGAAAGCTGACTTTTAGCTCTGGTAGCTTTTTTGTGCAGCAAAGTGGAAGGTGCCGGCGATGTGCACAACTAGGCATGGTACTGATCACTCCTGTAAAGTTTGGTTGAAATCCCACCAGTAGTTTGACCTGTGAAGGGCGGACAAGATTTTTCTATTTTTAACTCTGGCGGCCATTTTGTACAGTGAAGGGGAAGATGCCGGAGATGTGCACAACTAGGGATGGTACTGATCACTCCTGTAAAGTTTGGTTGAAATCCCACCAGTAGTTTGACCTGTAAAGGCCGGACAAGATTTTTCTATTTTTAACTCTGGCAGCCATTTTGTGCCGCGAAGCGGAACGTGCGGGCAATGTGCACAACTAGGGATGGTATTGATCACTCCTGTAAAAGTTTGATTGAAATCCCACCAGTAGTTTGACCTGTGAAGGCCGAAAAAGATTTTTCTATTTTTAGCTCTGGTTGCCGTTTTCTGCAGCGAAGCGGAACGTGCCGGTGATGTGCACAAACTAAGGATGGCACTGATCACTTCTGTAAAGTTTGGTTGAAATCCCACCAGTAGTTTGACCTGTGAAGGCTGGACAAGCTTAATGTAGACAGACGGACAACCGGACGGATGGAAAGATAGACGGCGAAGGTAAAAACAATATGTCTCTCAAAAATTTTGGGAGACACAATTATCTGTATGCTTATACATGTATGATGCAGGTGTTAAAAAAAATTTTTGCCATTAAAAAAAATTCCACTTGAAAACCAAATGAGGACAGTATTAAGTACTAAATCACCTGCAACTGGCAGCAGTATCATTTGAGTAAAGATATTGATTAATTTGAAGTTGCAAAAACTCTCAAAAACCAAAAATGTTGTGAGACATAATTTTTGCAAATAAAAAGGTAACAGAAATTAAACATTAATTTCAAATCAGAAGAAAATCACACATGCCAGGGTTTTACCAAAAGACTACATTAAATGATAGGTAAATATCAAAACAATCAACTATTCTTTGTTTAAGTTAAAAATCATTTGAAACCTTTGTAGTTTGTCCTTCAGTGGAAATAATATTTCTAACTGAAGACCATGAGGAAAAAATCCTGGCATACAGAAATAACAACATATAGTTGAAACTGAAAAATGATTGTTTTTATGGAATAGTTACCATGACTGTCAGCTGTTTTTGTCTATGATAAACAATTAATAGCTGCATGACATACAACAATGAAGCATCTTATTTTAAACCAATAATTTAATTAGTTACATTATCAAATGAACTTTATGCCTTCATGACTTTTAAACAAAATTCTGCATTGAACTGTTTAAATACTTGGTTTGAAACAGATTTTTGATTTCAAATATGCACGAGGCACAAAACAAGGTAAGTGGAACCAAGAATGTACACTTAATTAAACATTACTATGCCAGTGGAACATGAATATGTTTCTAGGTAGGTAGTGTTAAAAGTGTTAAATACAGATTTGCACTACTATCAAGAGTCAACATGACTGTGTTGTACTTGTTTACCAAGCAGTGTGTGAAGCTATGTCAAATGCAAAATTTGATGAAACTTTAAAAAATACTTAATAAAGTTGTTTTTATTATGTCATGGTTGTTTCTAAATTATATAATTATTTACAGAAGAAGATGACTCTTATTTCCATTCAGATAAAACCAAATAAAATTTTAGATATGACTACTATTAGCAGACTTTCTGAAAGACCATCGGACCATCAGCCCTGACTGGTAAAATATCAGAAGGACTGATAAAAATATATGTATTGGCGGCTGGATGTTCTGGTAAAAATTAAAGGTTCCATGATTTTATAAAAATCCTAACATAAAGCATATTGCAAAAGCTGACCATTCACCTGTATGCAAAAAAAAAGATCCAAATCTGTGTCATTACACAATATATAAGCTTGTTAAAGGCATGTCAAACGCTTGTCAACAGTTATGCGTTCTAAGCCAATCTAAATGCAATGTTTTCTGATAATTTTCCATGTAACAGTAATGTCTTGTGTCACCAGAAACTGGCATAATTCGCTGAGTGCTTATTCAGATTCAGATTTATTATCAACTTACCGACAATAAAATTAAGCAATTACTATTACGTATCAACAAGCATTTCACATGACATAGCTACAGCACAGTCAACACAAATGACTGACAAACCTGTAGCCAAAATTAGCATATTTGCAATGCCCTTCGATAACTTGTAGTAGTTCAGAATTATACATGAGGCAGCAGATGCCATAATTATTGTGTGATTAACAGGATGATTGAAAGAACGGAATGCATAGTGGAAAATTCTCACATGGCAAATTGACTTGTGGGCGGATTTTATCATGGGTCAAATGTGTTTCCTGATTTTCGAGTCAAAAATCGGATACCCGTGTCAATCGAGAGTCAATAGTGGGATATTTCATTTTGTTTGTGAATATAATTTCCACAGGTGATACTTTAAGAACAACTTGAATGCAATTATTTTTCACATAAATATATGCGTAATTAGCAAGTCTAAATCTATTGTTAAGAATTGCTATAAACATAGTCATTGTCAACTTTACATTTATACGTCTCTCAGTTGTCGGTTAATACTAATTATCAGAAATTTTCCAAGTCAATACACTGGCAGTCAAGCGTGAAGGTGCCAAAATCATGAAACTATTAATCTGTCAACATCTCTAAATGACCGATATATAATAATACTGTTTACATAGATATGCCAGACTTTCTCTGAAATTAACCGTCTCATTTTGCTAGTATATAGTCTGCATGGAATTAAAGTAAGTCGCAAAAGCCATTGAATACATGTATAACAATATTCATGTACATATTTTGATTGTGGTGAAAAAAACTTTAACCTCACAGAGTTTTTCATTGTTAATATAATTTTCTCTATACACAAACTTGACTTTTGACACAAATCAAGTGACTCAAAATACTAACAAGCAGTTTTTTTATTGGTCCAGTAAAATCATGTTTGGTCCAGTAAAATCATGTTTGGTCCAGTAAAAAATTTCAGTTTATATATTGGACCTACTGTCCAGAAAAACTTAGAGGTCTTTCACACAGACTGTTTTAGACATAAAGGGTGTTAACCATTTGTTACTTTTTTAGTTCAAATCTAATATATATCAAGAAGTATTTTCATTAAATGTTTTGTAAGCGTTATATTAATAAAACAAATTGAGTTATATGCATAATGACATCCGAATTTCATTACTTGAAATTCCCTTAATTCATTACTTCACACTGGTTTTACTGAAAAATAGTCATTTTTTCGTTATTGATAGACCAAAATCAAAATGCCCTAATTTTAACATTATTAGTGTGATAGATATCCAACTTGGCCAAAGTGTCTGCTGGGCAACTGTGCAAACAATTTGTAAGGTTCAGTCAATTTTGAGTTACCAAGAGTAGACTGTATTTTGCTGCTTTTAGCTGTTACTTTGCGCATTTGCAGCTTGCTTTCAAGTAAGATACTAACAAAAGCCCTTAAAGCATGGTAGTTGTAACTAATATTATTTAAATTCCAGTAGAATTTTACCAACCGCTCTTAAAATGTATAAAAACACTTCAAAAGATGAAGGCGCTACTTAAATGACTTAAAATATAAGTTTCACTAGTTTTGTTTTATGCATTGGGTTTTGTTTAGTTTTCTAAATTATCTTGTCTAAGCAGTAAAACATTTAAAGTAGGTAAGGCCATTTTTTTTTATCTTTTGGTTTACTGATTCTTTCCAAAAAAAGGTAGGGTTGGAGGCAGAAAAAAAAAAAAAAAAAGAAAGAAAAGAAAAAAGTTTTCATATCTTAATGTCTGGAAGGTGAGATACTTTGTAAGGTGATGCGTACATAGTACTTACTAGAGAAATGACCGATTGTCTAAATTCCATACTGCTTATAAATACACAAAACATCGTTCACATGTGTGAAAACAAAATAGCATCCACAAATTGATAAAATATCATGTTGCTATTATTTAAAAACACACATGAAATCTACACACGAGATGACCTCGTCGACTCTTCAAAAGAGTCGGTCAATCTTTGATGTTCACATACATGTAGTCCCAGTTGTTTAATCCGAATCATCAAAGGTGCCAAATCTCAACTGACTTGCACTCTTGAAGTTAAAAAAGAAAAGATTACACGTGTTAAATTATTGCCCAAGTTGAAAAATATTTCTATCGGATAATTAGCGGGTCAATTACTGACATATGTAAATTATTAATCGTAAGTGCATTTTTTTTATTTTGTTTGAAAGAAAACCCGTATTCAATCTCCCTTTAAAGACTAATGATTTTGTTAAATCTGTAAATAGTGATCTTGTCACTGTATTTCTTTATAAATCTAATTTAATCTCATTGAATAAGATTTCTCTCGCTCTATCCTTGAATGTGATTACTTGTGTATTTTGGCTTTTTTTTAGTTGTTTTCTTTGACATTTCTACGCAATAATTGGACCTTCAAAATGTATGATTTTATACATATATACATGAAATATATTTTAAATATATAGAAATTAGCCTAATTAATTTGGCGAGAATGATTTGACCCATTTTACAGACATTTTATTTCATACTACATGCAAAATACATCGCCATCAAAATTTATCACGACGTTTCTTTGACAAGTCTAATAAGTTGGACGATAGGACATTAATATCTTAATTTACTTAGCAGCGTATTTCAACGCAGATTTTTTTCAATGCAGATTTTTTTTTTTCATTTTCAAAAAAAAAAAAAGGATGCGGCGGGTCAGTAAACCGAAATATCAAAAAATAATGGCCTAATAAGACATATGCACAAAACACAACAAAATATGGCTGCTATTAAAAGTCCATAACTCTTTTGGAATCGTACGAACAAGAACATTCAGATGATAATTTGTGCATGCAGGAATATTCATATATAATACTCAACAGAACATGATCAGATTCATAACTCTATAAAAAAATTAATGACCAAAAACACCATTTTTCATGTGTCTTTCTAAAAAGCATATTAAGTGAAAAAAATACACCTTAAAACTATACCAAGCATTACACTTAATGCCTTCCTCTCAAAGTGTTTCTTTGATTTGTATCTTTTAATTGATTCCCTCCCGCACTTCCTGTTACACCAGACAGATATTCAATTAAGGGAGATAATAAATAAGGCAAGGAGGAGTTTAAGTGAGTGTACACCTTACTTTACTTTTATGTTTTCTATCTCCTCATAAAATTGAAATTAAGTATCAACAAATTTTCTTCCATAGGTTTTTTCAGTAATTCTAGAGGGAGGTTGAAAAAAATATACCTTTTTCCAGGGTAGTTCTGCTATACCATAATCATATGAAATTTCGTCACCAATGTCAATATCCCTGAAAAGCAGGAACAAATATATGGTGTTGCATGTAAAAGCCTTGGAACAAGAAGAACTTTGGGACTTTACATATCATGGCCATGTGCTAATCTGTGCATACAAGGGGGTTGGAACAATTTAAGCTCTTCATTAAAAAAGGTGGTGCTAAAGAAAATGCCTATGTCATAAACATCTTTGTCAAACAATATCAAGCTTAAAGACAAAACTCAATCATTTTATGAGTAAAATACAATTCATTACCTTATGGCAAACAAGAGCAAGTGTCCATCTATTCCCTTCATGATGGCATTGCGCTCTTTCTTGTCCCCATGATTAACAAGACGACCAAATCTACCTGTTTCATCAGTGGCATCCACACTATTTTAAAGAAAAACTACGTACAGTTACATGCATCTTTTTCATAAATTTTACTCTTTCGTTTTGTTGTAGGACACAGCCATAACCCATTGCATAGCATGATTTTTGCTTAACCCATTACCCCATAAGCATTTTGTGAAAAATGGCTGTTTTCATTGAAAAGCCTCCTGTTACAAGTTCAAATTGCTATGAAACTGTGAAAAATGCTATAATACTGATCAAACTTGGCACACATGTTTACTGGACAATAGCCTTTGTAACGGCATGCTCAATCTTAAATTTCATGTTACCATGGCAACGAGGGGGCATCTCAAAATTGCCAAAAATCACTATTTTGCGCTGATTCTTTCCATCAAAACTGATTTCAAAGTGCTGCAACTTGTCGATGGATTGAGATAGAGTCAAAGGCTTTTCAGCGTTGGTTACACGTTACCTTAAGGTCAACCTGAGGCCATTTTTAGCCTCTCACACGTCCAAAATTTTCTTGGAGGCGAGGGGGTCTGCTAACCCCCTCTGGCACCCCCTTTTTGTATCTATTTGATAGGGGATGGCACCGAAAAAGTGATCACTTTTTTTAACACCATTTCTCAAACGAAAACAAGTGTATCTGGTCTAAATAGGACATTTTTTCACTATTTTAGGCCTCAAAAAGGGGGGGTCGAAAATGCGTTGAATCGCGTATATATGAGGTAAAGGGTAAAGGTAGACCATGGGTAATGCATTACCTCTACTTTGATGAGTATTCAAATAGGCTAGAATCACTTGTCAACTGCATTGAACTTGAGGGGCGTGGGTTCAAACCCCAGAAGGAGCAACTTTTGTTTTCTTTCTTTTTTTCTTTTTAACATTATTTATGTACCTGAATGTTATTATCTGTTTCTTAACAATGAGCAATAGGAAAACATTTTCATAGTGATGATATTATAGATTATTTAGAGTTTCCTCATTTCTGAAAAAAAAGCCCTTCTAATAGCAAAGTTTTAGTTCAGAAATATATCCATAACTTATAAACCACACAGTAAATTTTATTTAAATTTTGCATACAGGTGACCTTTAAGACATATAATTGTCCTATATTGTCAATTTTACAGTTCCTTATAGTGCCCATTACCTATGGTCTACCTTAACAAATAATTTTTACAATCATATCTGTAACAAAATATGTTTGTCACTGTCTTCTTAAAGAGGCATAGCATAATTTTGATAGATATTTTACTGCAACCATTAAGCATTACATATTTGTAAGCAAAACAAAAGGATTTCTAAAGTAAAGACAGAACATAGGTTCAAATCATACAGTTTTGAAACTACATGTAAAACTGTTATTTAGACAGTACACAGTGTTGGTGTCAAGTCACCTAAAGGCTAATAATACAGGAAACACTGGATAGGATACAGGTCTTTTAGACACTATGATTAAAATGATTAATGTTTGCAGAATTTGCACAAATCCCTTGTTTGGACGCAGGTGTAACAACACACTTATTTAATTTCTTGGAGTTAAAACAATATGTGTCACATTTGACAATCATTACACTTACTGACTTATACTTATGGAATTTTTAACTTCTGTAATTCAGTGTTTGTAATTATACCTTGCTCGTTGAAAGACTCGCCTATAATTTCATATGTTCTGACATAAGTTTCTAGGGAATGTATTTTTTTTTTCATCAAGAAAGATGGATATTTTGTAGCATCAGGTAGTGCACTTTTTCTTAGTTATCCCAACTGTGCGACATCTTTTGATGGAATTTCACAGATGAAGAAATGAGATTGGTTCCTGTCACTATTACGGAAAACACACCTAACAGCACAGGGAAACTTGGTTCCCATGTTGAATTTAAAAATTGCCAGCAAGTCATGCTGGGACTGAGTCATCATAGTAGCTATATGCAGCTTTTGATTGACAAAAGAAAAAATTGTATCGGCCATGTATCGATCTTATGAAGATGATTTTACAGTTCAACGTCAATGAAAGTTAAAATATGTTGCTTAAAACATAAACAATGTTTGATTTAAGTAGCAGAAAATTATCAATCAAGGAGAAATCGATTTTGAGGGGGGGGGGGGGGGGGCGTTCTGGGGGGAATTTGCTGAGCTAGTTCTTAAACCCAAGTTTAATATCTTGCTTACTCACCACAAATCTTTGCGACCATTTCTGTAGAAAAAACGAAAACCAGAGCTGTCAAGCTTCTCTCTTCTTTCCCCCTCCTTACCAGAAATAACTTCTCCTGCATAATGAAGCAGGAAATCACCTTTCCTTCTATAGATAGTAGTGATGATTCCTCTACCTGAAAATAAACAAGATGAAGTTACACAATGTTTGTGATCATATAAATGTTTAGTTTCATTTATCATAATCATCATCTATTATAAATACATTGTATATCTAATTAGTAATTATATAGTTCACCCTATACATACAGGGTTCATACAGACATTCAATGCCTAAATTCAAGCATGTTTTAAGCGTTTTTTAAGCACATTTTTTAAAATATTATTTTCAATATGTTTTTTAATGTTTGTCAAGGGTTATATTTAATGTTTTTACACCGTCTAGAATGAAAGGCTCAGTTTTCTATGACTGAAGTAACTTACGTTTCACGTTCTTTTCCCAGACTAGAAACGATGACATTTGCTATTAACACGGATTCATTTCCACGCATTTCTTATTTCGATAAGTTTAACATTAACAATATGCTGTCAGTTTACTTTATTTTGCTTTTTCTGATGTCATTTCACATTATTTCTGAAAGGGAGATCACTCTTAGCACATGACAAAACTGTGCAAAAGCGGTGTTGTGGTAGTGTGTAATCACTCTGACAAAATAGTAAATAGTAATATTCATTCATGTTGCGTTTTGAGTTTATTCAAATTGAAATAAAATTGATTTATTATTTAAATTGGTTACAATAACGAAAATGATATAATGTACATACGAAAAAAATATAATCTAACTAAAAGATATTTATTTCAAAGCATGAACAGTAAACTTTTACAACATTTTAAGAGAATTATTTTGTCGCTCATTTTTAGAAATAGTGGACACATTGCCGTAAAGATTTATCTGACAACTAGATGACCGTAAGCCATAATAAAAACCAAGTTATATGAAATTAGGCAAAGCCTATAAACAGGGAAGTCAGTTAAAATAATCATTCATTTTTTATTTTTTCATTTTCCATTTTAAAGGTTTCATTCGTTATTTCATGTACTGCTTCCGTTTTCACTCAGAACACCTCGAAGATTATTATAAATCCGAAAAGTTGCGATTGTTCCATTATCGGAATACCCTGCCTATTATCATTGAGATACATTGAAAATGGCGGCGCCAAACTAGATATGACACTGAAAATTTCACTGATAGGTATAGAAATATATATATATTTTTTAACTGATTTTTATTTGATTTCCTTTTAAATATACATGTGTAGTCTATAGTCGGGCAAGCCAAAGCCTGGGCCCGCAGGCGCTTCGCGGACCCGTTCTTTGACTTCCCCGTATAACCACATGAGTAACATTCATACACAGCTCGATAATTTCATACTTTAAGCGTTTCACACCTAAACATTATTTATGTACAACTGTTATCGATTTTTTTAACCTCAAGAAGCAAAAAAATCATTAAAGTTAATGATACATGATTTTATATTATGCATTATTCTCATGGCTCCCTGTCCCAATGAAAATATGACATCTTATGTAAAATTCCCAATTCGAGTCAAATCGATGCAATTTTTTCTAAGCTGTCCGGTTACGGCACCATTCCCAAAGCAGGGCAAAAAACACTGAAAATATATATTACGATTGACTTTGAAATAAATTATCCAGGATTTTTTTCAAGGAATTGGGAACATGACCCATACCAATGGAATTGGGAATTTCAGAGATGTTTTGTTAAAAATTGGG
The DNA here is from genome assembly GCA_022818135.1 of Saxidomus purpurata. Classification (NCBI taxonomy): domain Eukaryota; kingdom Metazoa; phylum Mollusca; class Bivalvia; order Venerida; family Veneridae; genus Saxidomus; species Saxidomus purpurata. The sequence continues at coordinate 8,550 of JAFMSR010000658.1, read as the reverse complement.
GGAAAATGCATAACTGAAATTTTGCAATGATTAAATGAATGCAAACAATCACTGTCTAAGATGGCATCTTACATTTACATTTAAACCCTATAACAGTGAAGAAGTCCTTATTTTCAAAGATTATAGAATTTTTTGTTCATTATTTTCATTTTGTAACTTTCAATTGGGAATTTTTTTCTGTGGATTGGAAAAATAATATACTATTTCAATGGGAATATGACCCAATATGGAAAAGAATCCTTGTAATCTCCTCTGCGTTTTGTTATTGCACAACTTCACTTGAAAGAAATTTGTCACAAATTAGTGTCACAGTATGTTTTTTGTTTTTGAAAAGAAATCAGTTATGTTATGTGAGATGTAATATATATATACATAATAAAAATTGTATGTATGCAACTACTACAGTCAAATGTGTATTTAGCGACTGTGCAAGGGAAACAATGAAAATGGTCGCTTAATGAAACGGTCCCTTGAGACAAACAGGGCTTTTTTTTCACAGGTTGGGGAAGCAGCCCTGCCCTTAATTTTGGGAGAAAATTACACGGTATATTTGCAAAAGGGGAAGAAAAAACTTGATGTAAATTCAATTTTTGGGGAAAACTGCATGATTTTAAAGAATCTTTCTTTGGGGAAGCAGCCCTATAACAGCCCCTGCTATAGAATGAAAAGAAGCCCTGACAAAGCATGAGAAAAAAGGCTGTCCCTCAAAAGTTATACAAATCTACAAAATTTATGCCACACATACTATGTCAATCTACATGTTCCCCAGTAATTGTAAGCTACTGTGACTGTTGCTTTTCCTTGTCCCCATGACACGAAAAGTCTAATGAGTACAGTAGATGCATTCTTTATACATTAATTTGACCTTGACCTTTTAAGAAGGGACTAGATCTAACCTTGAAACGATAAATTTAATGTGCTAGATCATGTCTCAAAGTTAATTTAAACAGTCTCAATTCAAAGCATAAGCGTAAAGACATCACAGTCGAGCGTTGCAAATGTTTTTATGCAATTTATATTGGATTCCATTACCTATAAATTCTAAGTGTGACCTTGACCTTTGTGGTAGGGATGTGGGTCTTGCACGCACACCCCTTGTGCTAGACATTTGTGCCAAATTATTTTAAAATCCTTCAAAGCATGACAAAATTACAGTCCGGACACAAATGTGTGCATATATGCATATATAGAGGAATCCATTACGTTCAAACTCTAAGTGTGACCTTGACCTTTGAGGTAGGGACGTGGGTCTTGCACGTGCCACTTTCTTGATGTGCTAGACATTTGAGCCAAGATGGCGTTATTTTAAAAATCCTTCAATGCATGACAAAGTTACAGTCCGGAAACAAATGTGTGCATATATTCATATATAGAGGAATCCATTACCTTCAAACTCTAAGCAATTACCTTGACCTTTGAGCTAGGGACGAGGGTCTTGCCTGACAGGCTTGATGTGCTAAACATGTGTCCTAGTTATTTTAAAATCCTGGTGAAGGCATGACAACGTTACAGTCCGGATACGAATTAGATATTTAGGGGTTCCATAAGCTTCATACTCCAAATTATGACCTTCACCTTTGGGTAGGGTGTGGGTCTTGTAACTTCCAGTCAACTTGATGTGCTAGACATGTGTGCCAAGTTATTTTAAAATCCTTCAAGGGTGGATGACAGAGTTACAGTCCAGATGTTAATTTGTTCACAAAATAGGGTACCAATGGACGGACAATTGCGACGGAAGTTGACTGACGACTGGCAGACGGTGTTTTTAATATGCCTGCCTGGCATAACGGCTAAATATTGTTATACAAATCTACAAAATTTATGACACACATACATGTCAATCTAACATTTTCCCAGTATTTCTAAGACTACTGAGACTGTTGCTTTTCCTTGTCCCGACACGAAAAGTCTAATGAGTATAGATGCTTTCTAATTGTACATTTTTCATTTGAATTTAACAAACTAGGGGTAATTGAAACGATAAATTTAATTGCTGATCAAGTTCAAAGTCAATTCAATGCAGTCTCAATATCAACACAACGTAATTTCACCATCACGGTAGCGTTGCATTGTTTTTATCAATTTTATTGTATAATACACATCAGGCCTAACTTAACTTCATTTGCATATACGCTAATAATGGTTTGGTAAATAAAGTTTTTCACACATTTATATATTATGTGTTTTGTCAACAATTGTGACATCACAAGGCGACGTTCTGTTAAAACACAAACACTTGACAGGTAAAATTGGCCACTTGAATGATGAAAAGATTGATCTCAATATAAACTGACTAATTAGCGGTCGCTGGTCGCGTTGAGCAAGTCACTTCATACAGTAAAGATATAGAGAGAAAATGATTGGAGGAAATTACAGTGGTCCCATATGACAAAAGTTGCTTAATACATGTTGTCGCATGGGGAAGTAAGACAGTATACGAGGAGAAATACCTTTAAACTTAACTGTCTGACTTTAATCATTCCTCAAAGCATTAACTTAAAAGGTGCAAGTAAACAATTAGGTAGATTAAGATAAAGGTCTCAATCCTGAATGTCTCTGGTGCTCTGCCATCCTTTTTTGGAATTTTTCCTATGCTGCAAGAATGCAGTTTAGCACTGAAATATTTGAGTAAGAACTATTTATGAAATATACACAAACCTTTTGTGGGGTATGTCGAAATGGCAAACCCTGGAGGATCTTTATTTTCTTTGAGCCAGTGTTGGGCCTCACATAATGGAGCCTTTCTTTTTGCTCTGCTCATCTTGTCCATTATAAGTGGGCACTAAACACTTTTCAAGGGTCCTCTCATGCACCTGTTATAACAAACCTGAAAAAAATAAATTTGAAACTCAGCTCTAGCCCGTGACACTTCAAATTAAACAATAAAAAATATTCTAAACATCAAAGACACACTTCAGTTTCCTATTTGTAAATTTAAACCTGGCCAGTTTGGCACTAAGCCTCTAAAACTAGGGTTTTTTATTATGCTTGTGGGATGTAGCCCTAGCCTTAAAATTTTTGGGGAAATTAAGGCCAGCATTTTTTTATTTTCTGTTTTACAGGAAATTTTTCAAAAAATTTGAGTCAGGGGGGAGAAATAAAAATAAAAATAAAACCCAGAAATTTGAGCAGTCGACAAGAAAAATAAAAAAAAGTGCAAAAAAGGCTCATTTTTTTTTATTTTTGTAAACAATAGAAAATGAAAGATTCCAACCTTAAATGGACTTTTCTTCTCTACCGGTATTTTGCACAATATCTCTTTAATGTTGTTGCTTTTATATTTAAATTATGACAATCATAACTTTCATATTATTATGACAAATTTGGCGCCCAATATTGAGAATTTCTTTGCCGGACACTTGGTATGGGTTACATGCATGTAAATACAAAGTTTTCAGGGGGGAAGCAAGCAATAGAACTAACGAGAATTTGCAAATGCCAATATCAAAAGCTCAATGACTGGAAAGCTGTAACTCACTCACCACTCTTTTGATGTATCCAGGCTTTGCACCGTTATTTTAAATATCAATTAGATAACAAGTACCAGGAACTGGTGAACTGAGAGTAGGACTATGTGTCTATGACTACATTAGAAGAAATTCCTCTACCATACCGTACAGGGCTTTTTCATCAAAATTGTGATTAGACTCCCTAGCTACAGTATACATTTGTGAAAAATTTACATCTCATTTACAGAGATATCATACAAAACTGGCACTGAAAATGCTGAAATTTCCTTATTTTTTTGTGGTGGGGTTAGTAAAAGTGCCCATATTGTTTTATTCTGCTCAGTCTATCACTATTATTTTTAGGTTATTTGTAACATTTTATGCCAAGCTATGCACATTGGCATTTATAAGTTTTTTTGTTCTACAATGTGGCAATGCCCGAGACTGGAACATAAATCCCTGAGAATACGAGAAACTTTCTTCTCATTTTCAAGTTTGAGTGTGACCTCAGATACTGTAGCAAAATTTACATGAGAAAAATCATGTAATTTATGATGACACCACTGAAAGATGAGTACTTTTTCTATCAAATAACATGTAAATAATGTTGCTAAAATGTATACTGTTTAATAAGTAACAAATTTACAAGCGTAGCCCCCTGAGAATACGAGAAAACAGGATAGATTAAAATAATGGAATTGTTACACTCAAACACAACTGACATGTTGACACAACTGAATCATGAATGGTGATTGAGCAGTGGTTGTCACCAGTTGCAGCTAATTCTGTTTATGATCATGTACCTGTACTTAACAGTTTGCCTTTCTGTCCATTGAAGTTTGTTTTAAGTCATAAATCTACCCTGTTTCTTTCAGATTTTGTTAAAACAGTCTCTTGTTTATTTTTTGGAAAGCGATTCTTGGAACATTGTTCTAACAAACAGGTACTCCTTGCCGCAGTTACTTCCCTTTTAGCTACCTACGTATGTGTAAGGGGAAGTAACAACAACTGGGAGTTTAATTCGATTAAATCATGTGAACTATTTTATACGAAAACTGAAATCAAATTTTTTTAATGTATTACATTTCACTCAAGACTTTCTATTGTGAAAGTCCATGCATTTTGTGAATTTTTAGGCCTTCAATTGTGAAAAAATGAAATATTTCCAATGAACATCGGCCTCTCTGCTAAAGAAGGCAAAAAGCCTTGCCATAAAAGTTTATTTTTTTTTTTTTTTGGGATTGGGGTCGGGGGGTAAATTTGAATTAAAATGCCGAAATTCAATTTTATTTTTATTTGGTTTTATCAAAAACTACAGTCGGCGCTCCCGTAAAACAGAAAATAAAAAACTTCTGGCCTAATATGCATTGTTTGGCAATATTGGCCTGAGACTCATTAATTTTTTTATGCTTTTTCGTTAGTTTCAGTAATTTATTACGATTTACTTATTGATTTTTAAAGATAGGAATGCTGTCAATACTTATTTTATACTAATTTTCCAATGGCCTATTGGTAATTACATGTAGGCTAATTAGTCAAGTGTTGTGTCGGTAACTTTAAGTCATATTTCAACCATGTGTACCGTTATGCCATACTTGATATACTTCGAATCAGACAATTACCGACAAAAGGTCATTGAATATTCAGATGTCTCCAAGTCAATATTGCCAAACAATATATCATAATGGGACAAATCTTATGGCAAAAAGATTACAGGGGAATAAAATTTACAGAAGTTTCCAAATGGGGAAAATTATATGATTTTAAAGAAATTTTCTTTCGGGATGATTCCTGTATTCGGCTGTCAAGCTATAAAATAAAAAAAGCCTGGAAAACTGTAGTTCCAACTCCTAGTCCATATTAATTAGTTTTTTCAAATAGGTCAAAATGTCATTCCTCCAAGCCATGGGAATCACAAGTTGTTTTTCCATTCACGCGAGTGCCCAATTAGGGTTGACGGATGTATTTTGAAACCAGGTTTATGCAATATTAGCATTATAACTTCATAAAAGAATTATAGAGTAATTAGTTTTAAGTGTAACAGTAAAATACTGCAATCAAAAATTTTTATATAGAAAAAGAGGTCGGATTTCAAAGCTCTCTAGAGCTTATGTTATTTGTTATGTATCACTCTGCAACTTTATAAATAAAATTTATTTGACTCGACTTGAAATAGGTGCTGGAAAAATTTGGTCTGGATTTACTAACGGTGACATTTAATGATTATATTTAGTAATGCTAATGAGCCAAATTGCTATTAACAACTGTGTTTATTGTATGAATGAATCAAATATGTTATAATGTAAATAAATTTCAAAAATTTATAAAATATTGACATATGATTTCCCTCATCTTCATCTACATGATACTGCTTTAAGCAATCAAAATTTGATATATATATATATATATGCAATGTTACTAACGTACAATTTAACAGTCTATGGAAAATTCAATTTTTTTAGGCCAAGGAACCGCACCCTCAGGCTTATTTCTGGCCCGGATGATTTTTTTTCAGGCCCGGACATTTCAAGCATTATATTATGGAAGTGTCTAGAGAACCGAACCGGTTCCCTAGACAGCGACCTTAGCGAACCGGAATTAATATTCGGACGCATTATTTGGCGTGTTGTTATCGGCACGTTTATTGATACAGCTATATAAACAATGCATATGTTGATTATTATTGTTATCATTAAATATGTAATTCGGAAGAGGAATATTTAGAGATCCTTCCTAAAATTATGACATGAAAGACTTAACGCAGTATTAGTATTAGAGATAACAGAATGACGAAGGAGAGCGTTTAGTTATAACATAATGAATAGCATTGAAACAGAAAGCACAATTTTTCTGTAAATGTTTTTGATTTTATGTAATATATGCTAGAGAGAAATAATTAAACCTAAATATACATAAGCATTTGCTTTCGTTTTCATTATGTCACATCCAGGCTACACCACGAGGAGCTCTGATCATGGCCCGTCGACCCTGTTAAGAGTCAGTTTAGCCATGAAAAGGACTGTTTTCAGAGCCTCTGGTTCAGGAAGGCATGACTGATGCTGTCGGTGAACTTAAAGTCAACATCTCTTCTAAACACACCATCACGTCTGTCTATAACGCCATTGTTCATTAACTCTGGCCCATGTGACACTATTTTGTCAAGTGGGAGTTTCAACAAGGTCTTGTTAAGACGTCTGCATAACTTGTATGGACGTTGATGACAATGGAAGAGGCTCTCAAATACGACGTGCTGAACACCACAGCTGCGGAATTCATTTCTTATATCAAGTAGGGCATGGAGTAACTCATGATTGTTAAATTTTTCTATATCATTTTTACCTATCTGTATGAAGACTGTATGAAGACTATGTCAAACTTCGCCAGCTTCCACCTGCGTAACTTCTGCAACAACCCGACGACTATTAATCCTCCTGTCCCATGTGCTTCACCGCGAAATGGTAGATCATTGTGTAGACTACCATTTCGCCAGCGTACATAAACATCATATTAAAACCGGAAGTGCGGAATGCGAAGGAGATCAATTCGACAATCGACACATTGAAAACTAATGCAAATAAACTGATAATCCCACATTTTTCGTGTTTAAATGGAAGTTTTCACTTTATAATTATTAAATAATCTATTTTCTTATCACAATTACCTGTAATATATGCAGGAAAACAATTCCGGTTCGCTAGTGTATAGACGGATATAGGCTAGAGAACCGATTCCGGTTCGCTAAGGTCGCTGTCTAGGGAACCGGTTCCGGTTCTCTAGACACTGCCTTATATTATAACAACTTGGTTGAATGTAAAAGTGATCGTCTTTCATGTTGTGACCTTCAATGTAGATACAAAACAAGACGTTGACCAATTTAGGGTTCTCACTAGGATTTTCAAAATTATAATAAATAGTAGTCCTGAGATTCCAAAACCATTTTTAAATTATAAAAAGCGGCATCGCGAAAATATGTGACAAATAAAAATTTACCTATTTCCTGCGGTAACATTCACAATTCTTGTTGTTGTTTATTTCAATTATATTAGATTTAATTTTTTTTATTATTATTTAAAGATTGTTTTTCATCAGTCACTTCAACAGGCATCATAAAACGAAAGTTCGACCGGTTTGGTTGGGAGTTGATTTCTGTACTATGATCAATTGAGGCTGTCTTAACTTAGGACTACACAGTATAGAAAAACAAATAATACAACTGTAAAGCCTATTAAGCTGCAATGAATTATTATAAATAATATAGCATCAAAATATAGATTCGTTTACCCTGTTCTGCCTCCTGTACGGTGTACCACGCAGTAAAATGTCCGATTCCAAAGATACTTTAAATGACTTCCGGTAAGTAAGTAGCTAACCTTTACAAATTTTACCAGTTTATAAATTCTTATTGGATTTTAAATCTTTTCAAAAAAGGTCTAGATCTACTAATCAACAGCTTAAATAATATTTCCCATTTTTTGGCCTTAATTTCAACCAATAGAAATGCAGTATTCCAGTTTCGTCATATCTGACCAACAATTGAGGACGCAATAATTCGCCGAGTGGGAAATTCAAAAATGGCTACTTTTTTAGGTCGACGCACAACCCCGACACACCCAACATATGAGACCTCCAATCAAGGACATACCTTGATTACCTGTTTTTTACATGTTTTAGCAAAAAATAAGCATTTTTAGAGTATAAAATATTTTTGTCAATTGAGGATGGGCTCATTTGTCGGTCATGTCCTCAGTCGTTGCTGTTATTCCTGACAAATGTCCTCAATTGCATTTCCATACAGGAGCACAACACACACACACAATCATGTACACACACAAACATACACTACCAACACACACAAGCATACAAAGCAAACACACGAGGACAAAACGAACAATTAACGGAACACAGTGGGGCACCGCCTTGGAACGGTCAGTCGTTTATTACGTCCGCTTCGAATTCTTAATTACTGAACAAATATACAATTGACATAATAAATGTCTCAATGTATTTTATCGTTGAATAAAATATACTCAGGAGTTTAGATGCGTAGTAATTCAATTACGAGTGCGAAGCACGAGTGCTTTAATTTTTCGCATCCAAACGA